>JAADVP010000070.1:0-42371 GCA_023335675.1 Globisporangium solare
ATGACGTCATACGTGCATGTGGGATCCGTCGTACCGTAATCCTTTTGTTATTTGTTACCACAATGCACGCTGAGGATGATGTGTCCCACACTAGACGAGGGCACACATCCATTCTCATGTAATGGCTAGGTATAGCCCATTACACTTGTGTGCGAAGTCAGTAACATATTTTTCTTTCTTCGAGTGAGTGCATTGTTATTCTGTTTTGAAAAAAATATCAAGAATGACATTTTCGATAAATCACTTTAGATTTTCGAAGATGACACTCTCGATTAATCCCGTAATAGAAACTCTCGCGGTGGCACGAATATAGCAATTGGCAAATGCACATAAACAGATACTATTTATGGCATTGAAGTACACCAATTCACGGTTTGGAACTCAACCAAAGTCATAAAAAAAAACTGGACCTTCCACACAGAAGTACGAATCATGAACATTTTTATATTTGTGTTGACAAAAAATGAATCGCCAGACCAAACTGGTTAAGCATTTGGCGACGGTGTTGAGTCGAGCCTCAACGACTCGGTATTATCTACTCAAGCTCTGAAGCGCGTCGGCGAGCGCGTGGAAAGTCAGTCGTCTATTGCTTTTTGCTCCTGAGGAAGAAAAGCGCCCCCACGCCCACCACCAACAGCGCCGCGGCTGCGCCAGCGAGCAGGACGACGTTGACACCTGCGTCGTCATCCACCTCCTTGGATCTCTTCTTCTTTAGTGGCTTCGCCTCCGCCTTCTTCTTGGCCTTCTTCTTCGAAACCTTCTCTTCTTCCTCCGAATCCTCCGAGTCCTCTTCGGGTTTCTCTTCTTCCGAGTCCGATTCAATGTCTTCTTCTACCTTCGTCAGCTTACGACTACGGGTCTTGCTAACCACCGACGATGGCGTGGACTTGCCCGATCCAGACGGCGACGAAGCTGGAGCAGTTTCTTTCTTCTTGCCAGACTTGACAACGTCCACGAGCAGCACGATGCGCTTCCAGCCGGCGCGCTTGGCCATGTTCACAGCCTCGACCAAGCTCTCGTCCGACGTGAGTACCGCGAGGTCGCCATCGTCGTCCTCGTACTTGAGTCGGATTTCGTCCGTCGCCTCCACGCCCATCTTCGCGCGCACTTGCTCAAACAGACCCGCGATCGAGTCGTAGCGGCACATAATGCGGTGATAGTGGCCCTGCGTGCGGTCACTCACCTTGAAGATGAACGTATCGTCGGTCAGCTGCTGCGCAAACATGGCGCTTGTCGCAGTCGTGTGCGCCGCACTGATCACAGACACACTCTCGCCAAGCTCCGCATACGCCGCGGCGGCGTTGTAGCCACCTGCACGCATGCCCATGTTGCTGCCGCGGTATTCGCTGCGCTCGAAGTCCTCAATCGTGCCCACCGAATTCGTTTCATCCGCATCGTACATATCGCCCGCTTCATCCTGCAGATTCATGGCCGTTTGCCAGAATTGTCGCCAGTCGCCGCCACCAGCACTGCCAGAATTCGTGAACTGCCCGTAGCTCAAGCAGAGCACATCCGCCATGCCGTACACATCACCAGACTCCGTCAGCACCGGCATGAACAGCTGGCCCGCATCGTGCATCAACCGAAGTCCGTCCAGGATACGAGAGTTTGGACCAACGGATTCCGGATCCACAGTCATCACGTCTTCCACAGGCGTGATGTCGGCAGCTAGACTCTTGGCCACAAGCTTGCGTAGAAGATCCTTCGGAGTCACCATACCGACGATTTCGCTCCCGTTCACCACAATAGCAGCCTTCTTCGTGGTTGCCATCATCTTTGCGGCAGCCGACACCGTCGTAGAAAGCTGCACGATCGGTGGTCGTGGCTCACCTTCGAGCGCTACTGCCACCGTCGGCCGCACCATCTTCTCCATCATTGGTCCAAGCAGGCGATGCAGCGATGAACCATTGCCGAGATCTCGAGAAAAGTCGCTCGCCGCGGCTTCCGTCGACTGCTGCACGCGCTCCATGCACGTAATAGCGTCGTACAAGCATTTCGAAATGTCCAGCATCCCCTGAATGATGCCATCCGGACCCACCACTGGCAAGTGCTTGAATCGGCCTTCCAGCATCTTCGTGATAGCTTCGATCGCAGGATCGTCCGAGCGGACGCAGCTCGGGTTCGCAGTCATCACAGATGCTACTGAGCAAGTCTCCGGGTCGATCTCCTTCGACAGGACTCGTCGCGTGATATCCGTGTCCGTCAGAATACCACGCAGCTCGCCCTCTTCCGTTGTGATCACAACGGCTTCGACGCGAGCATGTCTCATTCGCTTTGCTGCTTCTGCCACCGTAATGAACTCATTAATGCGAGTCACTTGACGTGGACGAAGCTTGGACACTGGTCGAAGAGCTCCCTCAGATTCCCGGCGAGCAATCGATCCTGCAGAGGATGCCGTGCGACTGCGCGTACGTCCACGAAGCTGCGACTGACGTGGTCGTCGCGACGCCTTCGATCCCGCTACACTAATGCTAATACTTCCGGTCTCACTTCGGTCGTCTTCATCGCGCGTGAGTGCGAGCGACATATCCCAGAACGACTTCCAGTCCGACGACTCGCCACCACCAACGTCCTTGGCGAATGTACCATAACACAGAGAGAGCACGTCCACCATGCCGAGAATGGTTCCAGAGCTTTCTTCGACCACCGGTAGGTGAAGGAACTTCTGCTCGTGCATGACATGAAGAGCATCGACAAGCGAAGTTGTCGGGGACGCCGTTTCTGGGTTTGGCGTCATCACTTCACTGATGGTTGTCGTGGCGGCATCGAGACCCGCACCCACAACACGGAGCAGCAAATCCTTTGGAGTAAACACGCCAACCAATCGCTTTCCAGTCGCCAAATTCATGTTGCCGAACGAAGAAGAAAAGTTGTTTCCACCAGGGTACAAATCTTCGACGATGAGAGCTGCCTTGCGTGACGCCGACATTTGGCGCGCAACTTCCATCACCGTCTCATTCGGGTAAACGAGCGGTGGCAGCTCATCGTTCTGCAGAATGGTGTCCAGCGTAGGCGACAACAACTTCTGGACCATAGGAGCAACGAGTTGCTGCAGAGCACCCTGGTTGCCAGCGAGGCTCGCACCAAGACCGGTAGCAAGCAGTTGCTTCTCTAGCTTTTCCTTAATGGCGCCGCTTGAAGATTGCTGGGCTTTCTCGAGTCTGGTAATCGCATCGTACAAGCACTTTTGGATTCGCAGCATACCAGCAACCATTCCCTGAGCATCCACCACGGGCAAGTGACGGAACTTTCCCTCCAGCATCATGAACATGGCGCCCATAGCACTGTCCTTCTCGTCCACAAACTTTGGGTTTGGCGTCATAGCGTCGCACACGTTGATGAAGATAGGGTCGTTTCCGAGCGCAACCACTCGTCGAGTGACATCCGTGTCTGTCAAAATGCCCTTCAGAACACCTTCGCGCGAAATGACAAGCGCAGCATCCGTGTGGGACAAACCCATTTCTTTCGCAGCGTCAGCAACCGTGAACGTATCCAAAATGGTCACTGCCTTGGATGGTCGGAGCTTCGAGACTGGTCGAGAATCGCCAGACGCTGGCGTTGGCTTCTTGAATTCGCGATCGTGACTCGAGCCACCGGCAGGTCTGTTCACCGAGAAGCTGCTCTTGAAACTGTGGACAGACGAAATATCGTCGTCATCATCGCCAGCTTCAAAAGACGCGTTCCAGAAAGCATGCCAGTCGCTCGGGCTTCCCTTCGCAAACGATCCGTAACTGAGGGACAGCACATCCACCAGACCAATCGCTTGCATACTCGATTCTGACTGAAGCACAGTCAAGTACAAAGTCTTCTGATCGTGCATTGTGTGCATCGCATCGATCACCGTCGTATTTCCATAAATAGTGGCCGCATCTTCTTGCATGACGTCGCAAACCGCGGTGGTGTGCACCGGCTTTCCCTTAGCGAGAACCTTCTCCAGCATATCCTTCGGCGTAAACAAACCAAAGTACTGTCCGCGGTTGCTCACCACCAACGCCGCCTTCTTCGTGGCCGCCATGAGCTTGGACACTTCATACACTGACGTGTACGGCTGAACTCGTGGAGGCTCAACGCCTTCTTCCTCCAACACACTCTTGACATCAGGAGAGAAGATCTTTCCAACCATTGGGCCGAGGAACTGCGACAACGCGCCGCGACCACCTTGGCGATGTCTCATTTCCTTCTCTAGCGTGTGACGAAGAGCAGCAGACGATTGTTCCGATTTCTCCATTTTACGAATCGCATCGTACAAACACTTTCCGATGTTCAAGATACCGACGACCGATCCGCTCTTGTCAACGACTGGCAAGTGTCGGAATTTGCCTTCCAACATTCGGGCGAGCGCATCGATAGCCGGGTCTTCCATCGAGACAAAAGTCGGGTTTCTCGTCATGACGTCGCCGACAAGCGTCGTCTCCACAGGCTTGTTCTCAGACACCACACGGCGCGTGAGGTCCGTATCGGTGATAATACCGGTCAGCAGTCCATCGTCCGAAATCACAAGAACACAGTCCGCTTGGCCGCGTCCCATCAATCGCGACAGCTCATTCACAGTCGAGCTTTCTGTGACGGTGAGCACCTTTGACGGCCGCAGTTGGGCAACGGTTCGACTCTTTTCGTGCTCCGCTGCAGCTGCCAAGAGCGTCTTTCGCTGACGACTCGTTCGCGTGCTAGCACCTGGGTTCGTTGGCTGGTCTAACTGAAGCGCGCTATTCCAGAACTCTTGCATTTGTTCACGATCTTCGCCATAAATCGCATCAATCGTACCATAACTCAGAGCCAGAACATCAACAAGCCCCGCGACGATGCTGTTCGAGTTCTCTTGGATAACTGGAAGGTTCAAACTCTGAGAGTCATGCATGATGTGGAGTGCATCCAGCACAGATGTCGATGGCGTGGTCAATTCAGGATCGGTCGACATCACGTCTTCAATGTACGTCGTGTCTGGGTCCAACGATTGTGCAATCACCTTCATGACTAACTCGTATGGAGAAAACATGCCGACCAGTTTGTCAGGGATGAAGTTGTCCACGATCAGAGCCGCCTTCTTCGTGGTCGCCATCGCCTTGACCACGTCGATAACGAGGGTTCCCTTCGGCAATCGTGGTGCTGCAGCAGATCCATTGCGTCTTTCTTTCTCAAGAAGCGATTCAAGAGTAGGCGACGTCAGCTTCTGCAGTATCGGCCCCAGCAGTTGCTGCATCGCGGACGATGCGCCGCTTTTCTCAAAAGAGGCCTTGAGCTGCTCCGTTGACTGAGTCGCGTGTTCTAGTCGCTTAGAAACATCATAGATGCATTTGCCAATGTTCAGCACACCAGCAACACTGCCATCGCGACCAACCACGGGCAAGTGGCGGAAGTGGCCTTCTTGCATCGACAGCATTGCGTCAATCGCACTGTCTTCTGGCGCAACATACTTGATGTTCTTCGTCATGACATCTCCGACATGCACGTTGGCAGGAATCAAATCGACTGCCAGAACACGGCGACAGATATCTGTGTCTGTCAAGATGCCAACGAGAGCACTGGTGTGGTCGACGACCAGCAATGCGTCAGATCGCTTTTGCTTCATCAAAATGGCCGCGTCCACGATGGTCGACTGCTCCGTAATAGTGACGGCTGGGCTCGGACGCAGACTCGACACTGGACGCACGTTGACTTCTTTATCGCGGTCTTTACGTTGGCGAGCTTTGCTTGTGACGGACATGTTGGACATCGAGGCAGTATCGTCAAAGGTGTCGTTGTGGTGAAGGTCAAGCGCAGCATTGAAAAACTGGGACACATCGCGCGCCTCGCCCTGTCCGAACGAGGCGACACTGATCGCAATGACATCTGCAATGCCAAAGATCTCGCCCGTTGTAGGCGACACCACAGGCAAGTTGAGGAACTTGCCATCGTGCATAATGTGGAAAGCATCCAGGACCGTCGTATCAGGAGGCGCAGATTCAGGGTTCGACGTCATCACATCGGCCACAGTCGTCGCATGGAGGTCCAAATCGGCGGCGATCACACGGTGCAGCAAATCCTTCGGCGTGAAAATACCGAGAAGAGTCAGAGGGTACGAATCGGACACGACAAGGGCAGGCTTCTTGGCATCAGCCATGAGCTTGGTGACGTCGAAGATGCTGTCATTCTCTCGGACGAGTGGCGCTTTCGTCTCACCAGGAGTTGACAAAACATCCTGCAGCGAAGGAGACAACATCTTTTCCAGCATCCCGCGCAAAAGCGAGTTCGCTGAGCTGTTTCCAAGCTCTTGCTGAAGGGACGAAGACGAGCTCTCAATGCGTTTGATTGCATCATGCAAGCACTTTGCAACGTTGAGCAACCCAACGACATTGCCATTGTGGCCACTGACAACAGGAAGATGGCGGAATCGGCCCGTCAGCATCGTGTCCAACGCATCCACAGCACTGTCTTCAAGTGTCACACAGCTCGGGCTCGGAGTCATCACCGTTGCGATTCTAGTAGTCTTGGGATCAAGACCCTTGGAGATCACTCGGCGCGCTGTGTCCGTGTCGGTTAAAATACCAGTCAAAGCACCTTCCCAGTTCGTGATGAGGACAGCAGCAGCACGGTGGGACTTCATCATCTTTGCAGCTTCGTACACGGTGACATCTTCCGTCACAGTGACAGCCTTAGCAGGGCGCAGTCGAGCGACCGTGCGAGATGGGTCGGCATCTCGTCTCTTTTTCGACATGGTCGACGCAACAGAAATCGTGGAGCGCGCATACGACTGCGTCGAAACTGCGGAGCTGTTGGATCCTGATCTTGGACGCTGTTCAAACGAGGATTTAGCGAAACCCGAGGTAGATGGCACAGCGACGTTCGCCTTTGGAGCAGGACGAGTGACAGTAGGCGATGGTCCTGAAGCCTTCGTCTGAACAGCTGCTGCTGGCGTTGGGGTCACCGTCGGAGTCACTGGTCGCGCAGCGCTGGTACCATTCACAACCGGCCCAGTCCGACCAACTGCAGGGGATCCTCCAACCTTTGGTCCCGAAGCTTGAGGCGCGACACGACCCGCAGGAGCAGATCCAGGCAATGCCGCTGGGGCGGACACAGGACCATGCGGGGCTTCCGAGTTAAATTGGGCTGCTGGAGTAGGTTGAGCAGGTGGCGCTGGCTTTGCGGGAGGTGGTCCGAACCTCGCCCTTCTCTTCTTCAGCGCATCAATATCTTTCTGAACCTGAGCGCACTTGTCGAACTGCTTTCGTTGCATAAGGCTAGCAATTTCATTGTTCAGCTTCTCAATCTCAGCGTCGAGCTCCTCAGGGGTTTGCTTCTTCTTTCTTGCGGCAACTAACACATCCAAGTCACTTTGCAGCTGACCACACTTTTCAAAGAGTCTCGCCGACATCGCGTCAGCAATCTTGGCTTCCACTCCACGAATCCGCTCGTCCAGCTCAGACGGTTCCAATTCGTTCAAGTCTTCTTTCACGTTCTTTCGAACCTCTTGAAGCTCCTCCAATTGTTTTTGCAACTCGGCGCAACGAGCAAACTGTTTGTTCTTGGCGGCTTGTTCCATCTCTTCGTTGAGTTTCTGAATTTCACCATCGATTTCCTTTGCGGTGCGGACTTTCTTGCGCGCTTCCACAACTTTCTCCAAATCCTTTTGCAAGTTGGCACATTTCTCAAACTGCTTGTCACGCGCAGCCTGAGCGATTGCGACCTCCATTTCCGAGATCTTTTGGTCCAGTTCCTTTGGACCAAGACCTTCAAACGGGTGAAGCAAGTTCTTCTTTCGGACGAGGTAGCCGCGCGCAACCTTCTGCACAACAACAGCCTTCACGTTCTTGTATCGGTACTCCTCCACAAGTCTCTGGTAGTTCGCGACTGCGACGCGCATTCTCAGGATGCTCAGAATCATGTATGCAGCGCTGCGAAGCTTGTGCAGTCGTCTTTTCGCCACAAACTGTCGGGCTTTCGTCTGAATCTTGATCGCGCAATCGTTCAACTTCATGTTTCGGGACCATTTCTGAAGCGTTCTGGCAGCTGCTTTGCCCCGCAAGACTTCTAATTTACGGAGCTTGAATGCGACCGTGCGTTTTAAGAACACTTTCGTCTTTCCTAGCTGCCACTGATCTTTGCCCGCGCCAAGCATGTCCGAGATTTCTTCAACGAGCTCGTTCACAGTTTCAGCTTGAGGAGCCAGAGATTGGTAGTCGTAAAAGAAGACATCGTGGTCTTCACGAAGCGCGAAACCTCGCTGACGAATCTGGATCGCCTCCATCATACCAGAGTACTTCAGCTGACGGGCGCAGTCCACGTCGTTCAATTCACCAGAGCGCTTGTACTCGTTTGGCTTAATACAACGGACGTATCTTGGGTTCGCTAACGAGATTTTACCCATTAACTCTTGCAGTTGGAACCGGAACTGAGCTCCAACAGATACTTCACGAAGGTTTCGGGACTTGCCAGCACCACCTGCAGCTCCATCTGGACGACGCGACACGTTCTCGGACGGTCGCTTTGCATTATTTCCTGGCATCGCTTCCATCGACTGAACGTTCAGGTCAAAGATGCTACGCACCCAGTCGCTCTCCGACTGCTTGATAAGCTCTTTCATATCATCGTTCAGTGTTTCGTTGTTTTTATCGTTGAACCCGCTGGCATCGTAGATGACTTCGCCGGCGTAGTGCTTGATACCAAAGTGGAGACTCGCGTCGACCTTCGGGTGAATGTAAAAATCATTTTGGTTCTTCGTCGTCGACTGGGAGCCACTAGGGTCACGACCGAACGATGCATGCAAGATCGCGACAAACTTCTTGTTGGCTTCCTCGCCCTTCAATCTCCAGATATCATCCAGCGAAATGAAAATGCCCGGCTTTCCGTTTGGCTTGCTTTCGATCAGATCCAAACACGCCTGGTTATCGAGGAAATCGATGTGCTTCCAGTCGATGCCTTCTTTCGTGTACTCTTCTTGCTCCACTTCGAGCATGTGCTGGTTAAAGTGACGCTGCAGCTTCTCATTCGCGTAGTTGATACACAGTTGCTCGAACGTGTTCCATTCGAACTTTTCGAAACCGTAGATATCAAGCACACCGATGAAGCCCCACTTGTCTTGCGGTCTAGAGATCGTTCGGTTCAATTCCGACACGAGCCAGAGGAACAGCGACGAATACACCGCCTTCGCCAACGCATCTCGCTTGTCGCGAACCTGATCGACGTTCTGCTGCTGAACGATGACTTTTCCGCCCACGTACAATTGGCGCGTCAGGAGTGCGCGCTGAAGCGCATCTTCACTGACCTTCAGAAGCGTCGCCACGAGCTTCAATCCTTCGCGGGACATCTCATCGGCTGGCACGCAAGTCTCGTTTTCCGTTGCAAACCTCAAGTTGCCCAGATGCAGCACCGCGGCAAGCAAATCGAACACACGCTCTTGACGCTCTTCGTTGATGCCAATCGTAGACATGCAATGCTTTGTCGTCTGGAACTCTGCAGCATCATCGCTGGGCAAAAACAGCACGCGAAACAAGGCCAAGACGTTAGACACCAACACGCAAATCGGAATGGAGACAGCACACACGAATTGCAATCGAGACGTACCATGACTGGATGGTGAAGCATTGACTTTTGCGCAGGTATTCGTAGTCGTGAGGCGTTTTCAGCTGCAATTTCTCGCGCATATCATCATCTGCACCCGCCAAAAGCTACACAAACGAAGCAGAGAAGAGGAGGCAATGAGCAAAAGAAAATGCAACGGAACACCAGAGAGAAATACGCGCAGACAGCGTAAAGCACACACATAAGATCCCGTACCTGGTAGAAAATGTGGTAGTTTCGCTCCCCGATGCTCTGTGACACAATGCGCGTTTTCTCGAGCAGGAAATTCATGATCTCAGCACCGACAATCTTGCCGTGGTGGTCGAATTGGATCTCGATAAATTTACCGAAACGACTCGAGTTGTCGTTGCGCAGGGTCTTCGCGTTACCAAACGACTCCAAGAGCGGGTTCGACTCCAAGACACGCTCTTCCAGCTTTCCGAGCGTGCGCGAGACCGTGCCGTTCGCAGGATTCGCAGCGGCGTGGTGCGCGGCGTCCTCGTTCGGATGCTTGCGGTAACTCGTGGCGCGCGCCAGGTACTGCATGATGATCTTCGTGGTTTCCGTTTTGCCGGCGCCACTCTCGCCACTGATGATGATACTCTGATTCGCCGGGTCGAGCGCGCCGCCCTGGATCAGTTGCGTGTATGCGTGATCCGCCAACGCGAACACATGTGGCGGCAGCGCGCCCATGGTCTTGCCATAGTATTCGGTCATCTTCTGCTCGCTGTAGATCGCATCGAGCGGCTTGTACGGGTTGATCGCGATGAGGATCGGGCCGACGTACGTGTAGATGAGCTCGTTCTCGTACCGTCGGCGCAGGTTCTCGAGCAGCGACATCTCCGACAGATCCGACATTTGCAAAATGTCCTCAAACGTGGTGGCGGCCACGGCGCCGTTCGACGACGCGTCCTCGTCCTGCTGCTTCTTCTTCATCTTGGCGCGCATGAGGCGCTCCTTGCGGGTTGCCCCGCCGCCCTTGCCATTGCGCTGCATCTCGCCGTCAACCAACAAGCAAACAGCAAACCTGCCTGCGTGCCGCGCGTCTCGCTGTTTCTATACACTATCCTCCCGTACGCAGTGCAGTGCAGTGTATACACTCCTTCGCTCTCTCCTCTCGCTCGCTCGCTCGCTCTTGCACACACACGCACTCGTACACTGTGCGCACGGACGCAGCCGAGTGCTCGCTCCTTCTCGGCGCGGGGGGGAAGGAAATTCGCGTGTGGGCGGGTTTCTTTGATACGGACGGGCGAAAATGCGCGGGCGCATCCGGTTATCGTTGCAAGTCGGGGACGATAAAACCTAAAAAAACCTCGTTTGTCGGAGCAAACAAAGATGGCGTTGGGGCTAACTGCTACAGAACCTCTTTGTGGTGAATTGATGATGAAGTTCAGGCGTTAAATGACCTGTGTATTATTGATACGAGATGCGTGAAGTGGACGCTTGAAGCGTGGGCCGGCCCCCTTGGCGACGATCATGCGACGGCCGAGCCTGCGTTTAGTGACCTTGTCGGACACGGACAAGTGGGAGTGATTGCTGGTATGGGTTGCTCTGCTGGAGAAAAAGATACCAAATGCGCAGCTGAAAACGAGGAGGAGCGCGAGAAAACTAGAGGCCGCGCACAGCCACTCAACGGCTGCGCAGAGTGAGTTTATCACTGCGCTGCCAAACGGCCGCGCGATGCTGCAAAGACCAGCAGGGCCGCGAGCGGGAGCGTAGCGTAGCGGGGGTGTGGGTGTGTGCGTTTCTCTGCCTGCGAGTGAGTGGATGGGCGGAAAGCAGCGCTCAAAAGGTCACTATTGGCTCGGACCAGAACCCAACAAGGTTTTATTGCTCCCTCTCTATAGAGCCGCCACAGCTGGGACACACAGTGTACCATTGTGTACCATTGCCTCGTTACACACGCGCACGCAACTGTGCACGCCGCCGTCCATATCGGTACACTGTGTGTACGGTTTGTTTGTTTGTTTTTCGTCCAAGCGACGCGCGCATACGTCAGGCATCCAGAGTCCATATCCATCACGAAGCGCCAAGTCGCGAATCGCGACCACACGCTCCGTGCAATGCGCCAATGCGCGCTGAACACCGCAGTGCGGTATAGAATCCATGCGCGCGTGGCATGCGCATACGATGCATGCAGCCCATTGTCGATTGGTTGAAGACGATGCTTCCGGCTGAATGCGCGCCAGCTGGCTCCCATTACGCAATGGCCGCCGCGCGTGCATGAAATGATGCGCTTTGACGCAGTGCTTTCTTTATATGTGTGCGCTTACTCTCTCTCTCTCTCTTCCTATGCAAATGCCGGCATGCGCCAGCGCGCGTCCACTTGCCTAGTCGACCTTGATGGACGCGTAGATCTTGCGCGTGAACCAGAGTGACGCGCCGACGCCGACCGCGCCCGTGAGCAGACCGAGCGCGCCCGAGATCACGGCCATGTATCCAAAGTAGAGCATGGCGCCGATCACGTTACCGACGTCCAAGCGCGTCCAGAAGTAGTACGTCGAGTACAGGAACACGTAGAAGCCGCACGAGCCCGACACCAGGAACGAACGCCACCACCTGACGCGTCATTTTACAAGATGCAGAGTGTCAGTCGCACTGCCCATTCATCATTACAAGGCGCATGGGTACGTTACCAGTTGTAGTCTTCGGCGCAGAGCTGGAAATACGTGAGCACGATCGTGATCTCGGCGCACGTGTGCACGAGAATCACAAACGACAGCAGCAGGAAGCCAAACACGTAGTAGTACTTGTCGGTCCAGAGCGACGAGAGCACGAAGAACAGCTCCACGAAGATGGCGCCAAACGGCAGCACCCCGCCGACCGCAGCCGCCGTCGTGCTCGTCATGTACCACGCCTGCGGAGGAATCGGGCGCGGGATGTTGCTCGTCGCCACTGGGAACGTGCTCGCAGGTTTTCTACAGAATGACACAATACACGCAATCGTGAGACCGACTACTGAAATGAGCTGCTCGCTTTGACTTTGTGGTTCGTACCTGAAGCCGAAGAACGCGCCAGCAAAGACCAAAGGCACGGAAATGCCCGTCCAGAGGAAGAACACGAGCAGGATCGAGCCGAACGGCACCGCGGCGTCCGATCCGGCGCCCCACACGAACAGGTTGAGGAAGAAGAATAGTGCAAACAGGATGCCCGGGAACAGCGTCGCCGTCAAGATCGTGCACAACTGCCAGCGCTTGCCCTTGAACATCTTGTAGGTGCGCGCCGACGTGTACCCCGCGAGCATGCCCAGCAAGACAAACACGACGAGCAGCGCGATCACCAACTTGCCGCGGTTGGATGGAGCGAGAACACCCACGGCCGCAAAGAACAGCGTCACGAGCGCCATGCCGAGCAGCTGGGTGCCCGTGCCGACCATGACGCAAAACAGCATCGGGTTCTTCGTTGGCGGACGGAACACATCGGCGTGCACGAGCTTCCAGCCGGACTCTTCGCGCTCTTCCGCACGCTCTTCATCGGTCGGCACGCGGTTGTAGCGACTGATGTCGCGGTGGAGACTGCGCATGAGGATCATGCCGACCAGCACACTCAGGAACAGCACGATCAACAGCGCATTGACGATCGAGAACCAGTGCACCTGGTCGCTGCCGGACCCGGCCTCAAAGTAGATGTCCCAGCGCGTGCGCCACTCCTTCTCGTTGTCTTCGATCCACTCGACGCTGTACGTCCAGTACACCGAGAGCTCGCCAGTCTTGTTGTTCAGGTACAGCGGGGGGCGACGATCGTCGGCGGCGTGGTCGCACGACGTCATGTGGTTCTTCTCCTTGACGTAGCTCGAGTCCTTGTACCCAAAGCTGTAGGGGATGACCGTGAAGTCCACGATGCGCCCTTCCTCGCGCGAGGCCGTGTCGATGGCGTTGTTGTACCCAATGCGGATCTTGACGTGGTTATTGAGCTGCGGCACAACTTCAACTTCCGGGTTGAAGCTGCCCAGCGGAAACCCCACGCCGAGGACGCCCTCAGTCGACACCGACGTCACTGGAAGGTTGTCCAGGATCCTGTTGCCATAGCAAAACCACGCATTACCATTAGCCGCATGTCCTTCGAGTGAATGCATTGAGAAAGAGGCTTCGTACCAGTTCACGCGGTACGCGCTCTTCACCTTCGCTTCGAATTTCTTCACGTCTTCGTCCTTGTACGTCTGCTGGCAGAGCACCGTACACTCCTGATCCTCCAGGAACTTGATCTACAGAGGCATGTAGACCGCAGTCAGCACCATAACGAGCATAATCATCCCAATATCGCAACAACGACGCACCTCATACGGAGAGTTTTGGATGCGGTTGGCCGTCAAGTACTCGCCGAGGTTCTCCGACTTGTACTCGATCTTCTCCGGCTGCAGCACACAGGCAAACAATAGTAGATACCCCCCGCCAAGGAACACAACGGACGCCCATAAAGAACACACGCACACGTTAGTATCTTCTATACCGGCAAACACGCACAGAACCCTTTCTCCCTTTGCGAACCTGGCAGAACGGCAGCTTGTAATAATCGAGTGGCAGCAGTGTCTCGGACGACGTGAGGCTGTTGACGAAGAGCGGCATGTGGTCGCCCTTGTCGTACGTCGTCATCTGCACGCCGGGCAGCGAGAACGCGGCCGCCTGCGTCGCCAGCAGCAGCGCGCTACCCACAGCCGTCGTCCACGCGCGCATGTTGCTCAACTGTCGCTTGCGTCCTCGCGCGCTCGCGTGCGAATGAATGCGCCGAGAAAGAGAGATCGCTTCCTCCCAATTGAGCTCCCGAAACCCCCTGCTTTGCTTTTCTGGGCGCGGTTTATTCTGTCTCGCGTGTGTCCAACGGTACACGATTTTTGTTTTCGAAAAGGGGGGAAACGGAATGCTGAGTTTTATCCGTTATTACGAGAGATGCAAATATCAAGGGGCATAATTATTTGTTTTAACTTTGTGTGACATGTGCATAATGATCGAATATAACAGGGTATTGGAGATAGTAAGTATGAGCATGAGATGTGAGGGAGCTGCACCCACTTCTGGAAAAAAGTGACTCAAGTACAGTGAGAACTGCGTTTTTGCATACTTGTGGAAGGAACCAAATGAAACGATCTTTTCTTTACCAACCTTTCTACTTTTATACACCAAAGATTCTACGAATAATCGAGACTACACAATGATTTACCAATGCACTCCTTTGCCGCTACAAAACAATTTCAAACCTCCTTGCCAATACAAGAGGTCCATACTGGCGCCACAAATGCTGAACTCTCCAAACTGACTATTTTCCCCCCCATGTTACTCTTGATACGCATCGCGCATGGCGCCAAGCGCCGCGTGGAGGTCCTCGAGTGCGTCCGGGTTCATGCCAGAGCGCGTGAACTCGTACAGCACGCGCTTGTCCGCGCTCTCCAGCAGCCGCGCCACGTGGCCCACGTACGCGCCGACGCGGCTCGACGTCGACAGCTGTGATACGGCGTCGACGCGCGCGCCAGCGAGCACCGGGATGCGGTAGCTCGATGGGAGCTCCAGCCGCGGGTCCGCAGTCCATTGCACCGCGCATTTCGCGCTGCGTACGCGCTGGACGGCGTCGTGCAGAGACGGTGAGTACTTTGGAAAGCTGCCGCGCAAGTGGAAGCGGCGGTAGAAGACCTTGCCGTCAGACGAGCTGGCTTCGTCGTCGTCATCGTCTTGGTCGTCTTCGTATCGACTGCGGAGAGCAGCGCGCTCTGGAATCGCTGGAAGAAGCGATACATCCGCCAACGGGTCGTCTTGCGGCGCCGACATTTCCGACTGATGCGAGATGGCATCCAGGAGCTCCACTGGACTGCCTTCGAAAGGGAAGCGCGCTGCGAGCTCCATGATCTTTCGGCTCGGCGCCACGCCCTCGACGACCTCGTAGACCGATTTGTGGCGGTACGCGGACAGCGCAAGGTCAATGGCCGTGGCAGCGAACGTCCCGATTTGCGCACAGCTCTGCGAGTCCACATCGCGCAAGTGCGCGAACCGCGACGTTCGCGGCAACGAGACGTCGGACATCGCAGTCGGGACCACGAGCGTCGAGACGTCGCTGAGCAGCGCCAGCGCCGACGCGATGTTGATGCGCTTGCGCGCCTCGTTCTTCGCCTTGTCGCGGTTGTCGGGCGTCAGCGCGAACACGCTCTCAGTGCTCTGGTCCGCGAGCGGGTACGCCCAGTCATTCGCAAACGTGGCCACGACGGCGCTCGGGCACTCCTCCGAGACGTATGTCAGCATCTCGTGCGCAAAGCCACCCCAGCACGAGTCCACGTCCACGAACGCCTGCACCAAGCGAAGCCGGTCACACTCCTCCAGCACGCCTCGAATGCGCTCTTCCGCGGCTTCGAAGGTCGAGTTCGAGACGCTGCCATCCTTCGAGGCCGCGTAGCCCTCGTAGAAATTGTGCAGCGGCATGTGCGCGCGGAACTCGTCGACCTCGAACAGGTTGCTCGCATGCAGGCGCGACCAGTTCCACAGCCCGGTGTCCCTTGCAGCGGCGTCAACGGGCTCGGCTTCGGACTGATCGTACACTTGCACATTCCCCGTCCTATACGGGCAACAAAGGTAAGCGAACAGCGCCGTCAGATGTATATATGTGAGCGGATATGCAGTGCGTGCTTTTGCATATCGCACCATGCGGCTTGGTCCTGGATGTCTGCAACACGTGGCCGCTTGGTGGCATTCGCTGCCACGCGCCGCTTCTGGACGCGATCTTTCGTCACGATACACGCACACACACAGTCGGCACCATACGCATTTGCATACACAAGGGAAAATGATCAGTAGGAGGCGCACAGCCACGCGCTCGTCTGCCGCGTACCTTTCGCTTCAAAGGTGATGATGCGCGGCGAGCCATCTGCGCGCATCAACCGAGGCTGCTGGCGGAGCGAGCGTGTTGTGTTAGTCAAGAGGAGAAAAGCAGCAGCACGCGCACAGAGAGAGAGGGCGCGCGTACGTCTTGGCTCTCGTGCAGCTCCAGCCACTGCGTGCCGATGGTCGCGGACGCCGTGCCGAACTGCAGCCGCAGCGTTTCCTCCACGTTGCCACTCATTTCGCGCTTGTTTGTTTGCCCAAAATGGTTTTCTGCGTTATGCACATTGGATACCCAATTTACAGCAATCACAACACACTATTCACACTTTCAACCAATCAACAACGCTCTATTACTATTAACATCCCTTCGTCATACATGCTCGTCCCTATTGCTGCTGCGCTGCGTCCTTCGCGGCTGTGTCTGCTTCCTGCGCCTCCCCTTCCTCGCCTTCCTCCTTTGTCGGCTCTGCAGCCTCGTCCCCGCGTATTGCCTCATCTGCCGTCTTCTCGGCGCTCTCGTGGCCCGCAGACTGCTGCTCCTGAGCCTCGACTGTGGCTGCCACAACCTCGTCTTCTCGTTTCTTAGCGTCCCCCTCATCGTGGCCATCCGGCGTCAGCTTTCCACTATCACCATTGTGCTCCTGTGACGCACCAATGCTCAAACTGCCATTGCTGCTTGCAGCGCTAAACACGTCACGACGCACTTGCGGACACTTGGCCAGCAAGAGCTCGTAGAACTCGCGACATCCTCGGAACACGGGGCTCGACCACAGCAGCTCAAACTCGTGCAGAGACCCACAGCAATGCCGCAATACTACCAGCGTTTGCTGGACAAACGGCGCAAACAGCGCTTCCACAGTCGACGGCTCTGCTTTCTCCACCATGTCCAGCACCGACGCGAGCACCATCGCGGCTTTCTCATGGAACACTGGGACCGGGAACGACGTCACCACGTGCCGCTTGCTTGCTCCAGTCGAGCGGACACTATCCTCGTCGTCTTCACCCGTCTCAACGACCCCAATGGCTCTCCCGGTCGACTCCTTCACTGCCCGGATTCGCTGCTCGAGGACACGCACGAAAAAGTCGTTCACGATCAATTTCCACACGCTCAGAGACTTCAACCGCTCGCTCAGTGAAGAGCTACTGCTGCTACTCGTATCGCTATCTCCAGAGCTCATCGCCATCTTGATCTGATCCAGCACGACCTCGCCAACTGCATGCAGGAACGGACGATCGCGCAGCAGGAGCTCGTCTTCCGCTGCAAGCATGTACTGCAACAACTGCGCCGCCAGCTCGATCTGGTGGTCCACGAGACATTGGACCGTGAACGCCTTTGTCATTGTTCGGATCGCCGAGCTCGCGCGCAACACGTTTTCCCACAGCGATCCGTCGAGCAAGTCTTCTTTTGCTCTTCCGTTGCGTTGGAAAGACGGCGGGAACGCGAAGTAGACACGATTTGTCACCATCGACCGCAGCAAAAGCGGCAGCACGACACGCATCGTCACGACTTGAGGCGCACGCAGCACGAAGTCTTTCTTTCGGATCATGCGCCGCACGCTCGACGGGTTCCCGATCTGTAAGAGTTGCACAATGCCGCGGCAGATGAGATGGTCGGTTGGAAGCTCTTTCTTCTGCCAGCACAGTACAAGCGTCTTCATGAGCGAATCACACAGCAACTGCTTCACATGCGGGTCGGACAAGATCATGGCCACATCGGCGAGCATCTCGTCGCACAGTCCCTCGGGCACCATTCCCGATTGGTCAACGTCCCCGAAATCCTTCAATGCCGCTACTCCCGTACTCGTCAGCATACTCACGGCTTCGCTTGGTCCGACCTTGCGACGCTTTTTCGCGCGAATGCGTTGCGGTTCGCCCCGGAGCGCGACAATGTTTTTCTCGATCAGTTCGTTCCCACGCTTGCCGATGCGCTTGCCTTCCTTGTAAAACACTGTCGAGTCCGGGTTGAACGTCATGCAATTGCGGATCATGAGGTTGAAATCGTCCGTGAACATCTCGACACTCTTGTACTTGCCGCGCTTGGCCTTTTTCCGCATCGTGGACAGATCCATGGGCTCCTTGATGATCTCGCGGTACTTGGGGACGTCGTCTGGCACGGGCTCGGCAAAGATGAACCGTGGATCGGCTTTGGCGATCTTGTCAAGCAGCGCGAGCAGCTCGTTCACGGGCGGCGGACCGAGCACGACCTCAAAGTTCTCTTCTTCCTCTTGAATTTCCGCACCGCCACTCGTTTTCTTCTTGAACTTTTTGTTTGGCGGCAGATCGGCAACGCGCAATTTGCCAATGAACCCGAGCAATTCATGCAAGTGACCCGTTTCGAGCGTCTGGTTCTTCATCGCGCGGTCGAGAAACCAAATAAACTTGTGCAGCGGATCGGTTCGCAGCAGCGCGGTCGTCTTGTCCCGCTGGATGTTGGCGAGATCCGAGCGCAATGCACCTAGAAATGGCACGTAGTCCACGTACTCCTTTGGGTTGCTGTTCGTGGTGCTCCCCGGGATATTCGCAGCGACCACGTACTCCTTCAAAATGTGGATTGTGGACAGATACAGTGCTTCAGAGTCGCCGAGCATCTCGGTCAGCTTTGTGAGCGCGGGGCTATTGCGACGCCGCTCTTCCGGGGACGGCCCCCAACGCGATTGCCGCGCAGTGTTCGCAGACGACGACGCCGTCGACGCAGACGGCATGTGGCTCGGAACGTTCCACAGATCCGCCGACGTGTCCACATTCGTCGCAGTGGGAACGGAAGCGTGGCCACGACTCGTCGGACCTGGGTGCTTGAGATACCATTCGGTGATGTCTTCAATGTACTCCTGCGCGCATTGCTCCACAAAGATGTGCAGCTCCTGGGCGTCAACGTGCATGATCTTGCGGCGCACGTGGACTGGCAACTCGTGCAGGATCTTGCGGTTCTCGGTCAGTTCGCGCAAGTACACCTCTGGCGTGTCGTCCTGCCGCGACAGGATCGCGATCGGGATCGCGCGCAGCTCGCGGAACTCAATGTACGGGAACGTGACTTCGAGCACGCGCTGGAGCTCTTCCTGCGGCAACTCGCCAATGCGGAGCAGCATTTCCTGCAGCAACTTGTCCAACAGCGAGTTGTACACGCTCGAGCGCTGCACGGCGAGCAGATCAAGCAGCTGGATCGCCGGCGTAAACGTCATGCGGCTGTCGCTCTTTCCTCGCTGCGTTGTTCCCGATGGCTCTCGCCATGGAGACGATGCAGCCGTCCACGAGAGCGCATGCGCGGTCTGGAAGTCGTGGATCGCCACCTCCGGGTTCGGCGCCGTACTCAGCAGGTCCTTGAGCGCCGCGCCGCCGCGCGCGCCCACGAGCAGCGGATGCGGCTCCTGCGCTCGGCCCGAGTGGGCGCCGCCCTCGGCCAGCGGCACCGACAGCTTGAGCTTGAGCTTGAGCGGCGCGCTCATGGTGTGTGCGCGAGTCTGTCTGTGGGCTGATAAATACGAAGCGTGTGGGGCGGGAGGGTGCACTGTGTATGCAGGCGGCGCGTGTGTCTGGGACCCAAAGAGAGCGCGCGCCGGCCTCTTCTTCCCTCGTGCTTCCCCCCTTTTGAATGTATTGCGAAGAGAGAGAGAGAAAACCGCGCGCTAACCGAACGGCGCGGCGCAACAAGAGTGTGGCGGGTTGCGAATGTAGACGGGGGAGGAAGCAATTCTTCCACAATGTATGCACAATGGCTGATTTATTTACGATTCTTGTTGATTTTAGAGACATTTATTACAGACAGGAATAGCCTTCGTAAGATAGTTATTGCCTTCTTATTATGCATATCCGCGAAATAGAAGGATCCAATTCCAGCAAGACAGCCAGCAGTTGACAGTGATAATGCATCACATCCATTCTCCCAAATTAATAATAACATAACTAGCCACCCATCAAACCAATTTCTTACACCAACTGCTCAAAAGTACCGCACACCACCGTATACAAGACTCTCTCCAAATACTCTTGTATCCTGCTCGCGAGCCCCTCATTGGTGGATCGCAACACACGAAGCTCCAAGCTGGCCAGCATGGTGTCCATCCGCAATGCGACCGTGAGTGCACGGCGCATCCGCCGCCGCGCGCGCGTGCCCGAGACGCGTCGCTACCCGTTCGTGTGCGCTAAACTCTGCGGAACGTTCGTGTGCAGGTGGAAGACCTCGTGCAGATGCAGAACGCCAACCTGTGGTGCCTGCCCGAGAACTACCAGATGAAGTACTACTTCTACCACATCATGACGTGGCCGCAGCTCCTGCAGGTCGCCGAGGACCACAACGGCAAGATCGTCGGCTACGTGCTCGCGAAGATGTGCGTTTCGCATTCCCGGTGGCGTGTCTGCATTGGGGGCAACACTGACACTCTGGCGATGCATCATTAGGGAAGAAGAAGCGTCCGTGCCGCACGGCCACATCACGTCGCTCGCGGTGCTGCGCACGCACCGCAAGTGCGGCATCGCCACCAAGCTCATGAAGGCAGCGCGTACGTGTGTGTGTGTGTGTGTTGTTGCTGCAGTGCGCCTGGATCGAAATGCTCACTTGTGCGGTCTTTTTTGCAGAGCGCGCGATGGTCGAGAGCTTCAACGCCGAGTACGTGTCGCTCCACGTGCGCGAGGGCAATGCCGCCGCGATCCACTTGTACCGCCGCACGTTAGAATACCAGTACGTGTGCATGCGCCTATTTCTCTACTGCCGCGTTCAGCCAGCTCACAGACCGTTTTCCTCCGCGCAGGGTGTACGACATCGAGAAGGGGTACTACGCCGACGGCGAGGACGCCTACGACATGCGCAAGCCGTTCACGGAGAAGTGCAACCAGGCGTTCGCGTCCCAGGTCGGCAAATTCAAGAAGGTGCTCGCAGAAAAAGACGCTGCCGCCGCGGCTGCTGCTGCTGCGTCCAGTTAGAAAAAGTGAGTGTTTGGACGTCGTGGTTGAGAAGAAGAACAAAGCTGTTGGCGACGGATGCGCACATTTAAGCAGCGCTACTCGATCACCTAAATACCGCGCTTATTTGATTTTTTTTTTGTACTCGCGCATTCACGGCCTGGATGGTAGTTCAAACGTTGTTGTCGCCTTTTTTTGCCGCCATCTTTGCACGCAGACGCTGCTTTTGAGCCAGCAGAAGCTGCTTTTTGGCGTCCTACACAGCAGCAGCAAGCAGAACGAGAACACGCGCATAAGTACACGTTTTCTGCACAAGAACGCAGCGAAAGGGAAGTGCCGCACTTGACATCGTACCATTGGGGTCTCTGGTGGCGCTTCCAGCGGCTGCTGAGGCGGGTGTGCAGGTGCCAATGAAGCGGACACTGGGGGAAATGGATACGACGCGATTCGCCGCTTGCGCTGGTATGCGCCTGCTGGGCTCAACTGCGCAATTGGATCCGCAGAGCCACCACTCGGCGCACTCTTGGTCTCCTGCGGTTGCTCGACGGTAGATAATCGTGGTGCCGATGACTGTGTCGGTGGCGAAGGAGAGACCGAGCCCGAGGACGCTGGTGCGACTCGGCGCCTGCGCTGGTAGACACTCGATGGCTGGAATTGCGTCGGCGCAGAAGCACTCTGCGTGCTCAGGAACTCGCGCTTGGTCTTGGACCGCGGTCCCTCTTGCCACACGCCCCCGAAGTTCGGCAGCCAAGTTGGATCCGCGACGTTCGGTGCAAGCGATTCGTCAGCCACCAGTCCCTTGCTGCTTTCGTGGCTCTTCGTGTCGTCTCGCTGCTCATTCGTCGCCTCGGTTCGCTGCGGGACGCTGGTGCTGCTCAGTTGGTTGCACCGCTTGTACTCTTCTTCGCTCTGCACCATCCACGGCGGCACGGCCGCAGTGTGGACGTTCGCGACGCTGTCCCCCCACGAGACGCGAGCGATCTGGCCGAGGCCGTCGCCGAATGCGCGCTCCGTCACGCGGTGCGTCAAAATGCGGCTGTAAGCTGCGGCAGCGTCATTGCTGGCCGCACTGCGGGTGTCCTCTTCCTTCACGAGCGCGTCGATGGGCCACGCCACCCACTCGGGTTTCCTACACACGCACGCAGAGATTGGCGTGAGCGACCGATCGCGTGCGGACTGAGAACCACCAGCAACGCACCGGATTTTGACGATGCCGCCGCCCCAGACGCGCTTGCCGTCGTGCTCGCCGAGCGGGTGCTGCAAAATACCGAGCGACGACTCCACCTATGCGGCCAAGCGCGTTCAGAGACTCAGTTCACGAGCGTGTGTGTGTGTAGATTCTGTGAGTGACGCCAACATGCACGTACCGCTTTGATGCGAGTTCCCAGCGGCGCTTGCGGCGCCATGGCCGACGCTGTCGACTCGCCTGAAGGCGGCTGCCAAGCAGCGAGTATCGCGCGCTTTGTGTGCACTTGCTGCGCGTTGTCAGCATTCGTTCGTTCGTGAGCCACGCTTTTCCAGTATTCTCAACACTAAGAAAAGGTTGCGCCTGCGTACGTACCTGGAGACGCGCTGCAGCGGACGACAGGAACGCTTCGGCGCGGACACCAGCGGCAGCGCTGGCGCTAGATGCAGAGTCCAATGGCTGCTGCTGTGCGTCCTCCTGCCGCTGCAAGGCCTCGAATGCCTTCCTGAGCTATTCACATAATGTACCACTCTGTGAGCTGCAACCTGCTTCTTTCTGAACGACAAGCGCGCGCTTCACGCACCTGCAGACGCGTCGCCGGCGGCAGATGCAGCTTGCGGCGCGCCGCGCGGTCCACGTCGCAGCGGTGGCGTCTGCAGAACGCGTCCAGTTGCTTCCGGTGCGCATCGCTGCCGTGGTGTTCGACGCCAGCGACCCATCCACGCGCGCTGGTGCAGCACACAAACAGCGCATCATAGCGATCAGCCAATGCGCGCGCAATTACATACACGCGCACACACGCATACACGCACTCGCGGATCTCGCAAAAGGAGCATTTCCATGTGAGCTGCGCCAGCAGCGTGGTCGAGACAGACGAGCACGACGAGAGCGCGCTCAGCAGCGCGTCGAGCGTCGCGATGCGCTGCTGCAGGAACGCCGGCGCGCGCTGCTGGTGGCTGCTCGTGAACACGTGCTTGGCCCACTTGGCGTCGCTCGAGCGCCGGCAGATGCGGCAGTAGGCTGCCTCCACCACCGCGTCATTTGCCATTTCCGCATTTTGGCTGTGACGACGAATCGCCATTATGAAAAGTAGGACCTGGAGATGACAACCACGATTATCCAAATCGCATGTTTTTTATTTATTTGTTTTTACGGTTAATCGATATTTGTACGATGAAATCATTCCATTGGCTAAAAAGAAATGGTCATTTTCAGCCAACAAACGCGCTCCAGCTCAGTTACGCTTCGGGCTTGTTCTCGGGTTACGCGTCGTGCTTCACTTCTGATTCCGCGCCTCGGCACCGCATCCAAGATGAGCAGCGACTGGGAGACGGCGACGCTCGGCAAGGAGGAGGACGCGGCGGGCGAGTGCAAGCTGCTGAGCGGCGGCTTCGCGGCGCTCATGCAGATCGTGCTGGGGCTCATCGCGTTCTCGGTGCTCATCGTGAAGCGCCTACGCGAAGTGCCGCAGCGTCCGCTTGCGGTGCGTAGAGATGAATGGTTCGTTTGTCCATGGGGAGGAGATCTCACATGGGCGTTGTGGTATATGCGGATACAAGGTATGGGCGTTCGACGCGTCCAAGCAGATGGTCGGCGCGGGCTTTGCGCACGTCGCGAATCTGCTGATCGCGATTCTGCTGTACAACCACCAGATGGAAGCGCAGGCCATGAAGGGTGTGGACCAGGTACTATTCATGCCTATATCATTTTTTTTATACTGAGGCAATGTGCTTATTTCCATCGTAATTACAGTGCTTGTGTGTGTGCGAATGGGCTAATTCATAGTGCGCGTTTTATTTCGTGAACTTCACGATGGACACCACGTTTGGCGTGTTTCTCAATTGGGTGTTCCTCGAAGGCTTCTCGATGCTCGCGCAGCGCTTCCAGTGGACGTCGGTCATGGTGCCCGGCGACTACGGCAACCCGATCCGTACGCGGTATGTCATTGTCTCGTTTCGTATGTATGCATCCTTCCCCGATTATTCATATCTTCATTATCCTCTTGTCTCTCTAGCGTTTGGCTGGCGCAGTTGATCTCGTGGATCGTGATCATCTTTTTGACCAAGTTGGTGATCGCTGTGTTCATCGTGGCGCTGGAGAAGCCGCTCGGAGAGCTCGCGATGTGGGTGTTCACGCCGCTGCAGCCGTACCCGCATCTGGAGCTCGCGCTCGTGATGATCGCGTGTCCGTGTCTCATGAACGCCGTCCAGTTTTGGATCCAGGACAGTTTCCTCAAGAAAGATATCCGCGACGAGTGCGAGCTGGTGGCGTCGACGGCCAAGTCCTCGTCTGCCGGTCCCCTCGACAGCACCAAGAGCAGCAAGTCGCGCGTCACGGAGCCGTCGTCCTCGGACGAAGAAAGCGAGAAGCAGCCGAAGCGTTTGGATTTCGACGAAGTGGCGGTGTGAAGAGGAGTCCTGGCTGCGAGACTCGCGAGGTTGAAAGAAAGCGTGCGGCTGCCGAAGAAGGTCGTGGTTTTTGCATGCATATAGTAGCAGTTGAGAAAGCTTTAAGGAAATTTGACGCGCTAAAAACATAAAAAAGATTCAAACACGTTTATCACTAAAGCCAGGATCTTTGCTGTGGTGATGGCTCAATTTCTCCATAGTTACCAGCAATACAGTGCGACAGATAGTCGGAGGGAGCGAAATGAATGCGGACTTGGACGCGGGGGCTTCAAGTGGGACACTTGGTTGCAGATTTTGAGCTCATGCGTTTCCGAATTTTTAAAAAAAAGTCGTAAATTTAGAACCGCTCTCAGATGCCAGAACCGTAGATTGTGCCGCGTTTACTTGTGCCGAAATGATTAGTCGCAGTGGGCCATTATTCCGTAACCGACATCCGCAAAAAAGAAGAAAAAGAAACTACGATTTTAGCGCAAAGTAAAAGTCCCGATTAAGCAAATCCGGAAAGTGGAATAATAGCAGTTTTGATAACACGCGTTTTCGGATAATAGTAGTTACGCGCTTTATTCGATTCGCTCAAATGGAAAGACGCCGCGTGCGCTGTCTGCTGCTGCCGCTCGCGTGCTGCGCCCAAAAGAGCCTCGACGCGCTCAGCGCAGCATCCTCTGCACTCGCGCCAGCAGCAGCGCTCGGCAGCGGCGAGAGCCCGAAGGCCGATGACGGCTCGGCAAGGCGGCTCTGCTTCCGCGGCGGGTTTCCCCCCTATCAACCGTCATAATCGGCATTTAAAAGTCAGGCTTCCAGCTCAGAACCACAGGATGCAGAACCAACGTACCACGGGAGCTGCTGGCTCGACGAGCCCGGGGTGCAAGATCGCGCTCGTGTCGAAAAGGTCGCTCGGCAGCGCCGTCGCGTTGTGGCTGGAGCCAAACGGCGGCGGCGGTATGGGCCCCACTTTGTGGAGAGCTTGCGCCACGTGGCTGGCGCTCGTGCTGCTCGCCTTGCGCAGGCGGATGCCGTTCCGGTGCTTGAAGCGCGCGAGCCAGCCCACGGACAGCACGAGCTGCTCGTCCTTGATGCCGTGTACTTGCTTGAGCCGCTGCGCTTCCTCCAGGATGATCGCTTCCGTGAGCACGTGGCGGTTCTTTGGCGGCTGTGGCGCTGCCATTTTCACAGCGTGGATGTCGTTCGGAAGCAGCATCGCGTGCTGCTTGCTGTCATCACCGCCGCTGGACGCCGCCATGCCCATCTCGCCAGCGCTGCTACCGCCGCCGACAGCGATCATGTCGTCGGTATCTGCTGCTGCGAGCGCCTCGTGCTGCGCAATGTGCGCGCTGATGTACTGCACGAGGTCGGCCTCAAAGTCTGGGAACAGCGGCTTGCGCTTGCGCTTCATGTTCGGGTTGCGGTGCGAGCCGACGTTGAGCGCCTTCCAGTCCATCGTCATGACCTTGGAGAGCGTCGAGCGGCCCATCTGCCAGCCGAACTTGGCCAGCACCTCGCGGCGCAGCACGTCCTGCGACGGCACCACCTCGCCGCGCGCCTTGCACTCGTCGATCTTCTGCTCGCAGTAGCTCTTCACAATGGACTTTTCGTGGATCGACAGCGACGTACGCGACGCTTTGGGCGTGGCGCTGGACGCGCCGCGGACGCTCTCAGCAGCAGCGCCATTCGCGCCGCCTTTGTCGGCGCTGAGAGCAACGCTGTCGACGCCTGCGGGGCTGCTGCTCGCCGCCGCGATGCTACTGTTGGAGGCTGCCATTGGAGGGTGGGCTTTCTATTGCGCTTTGGCTGCGTGATGGCAACCGGTTCTTGTAGAGAGAGTGTGCCGTCCCATTTGAACATTGGAGAGTGGCTGTTGTTAGCAATTATGGGTTGCTATTTGTTTGATGAGTTTGCTCCGTTGGTAAAGCCGCCAGTTTCAAAGAGAGTTTGCAATCGGTGACCGATAAAAATAAAAAATAGCATGCATGCATGCATGGCTCTGTTCTATGAACGAGAAAGAGGAGGTCCCAGTTCTTGAAAACCATACTCTTCAGCAATTAACATGGATGCCAAGTTGCCAACAATTACAAACTGACTCACAACAGTGTGGAAGCAGTGGGACGTATCAGACAGACATCATGGCAGGTCTATGCGCAACATGATGCGCGCACCCTTCGTCAGACTCCGCCACGACCTGGCGCCTCGCTGCGAGCCACTCGCCAATCCACCGCCAGCGCAAGCGCACGCTCACTCTCCACGACGTTGCCGCGCCGGAGCTCGACGACCAAGCGCGACGGCAGCGGCTACGGCGGCCTGCAGTTCTACGCGTCGCCGCCCGCGAGCACTGCCGCAGCCGAGTCGCGGTACGTCACGGGCGCGCAGTTCTACAACCACGAGATGTACGGCAGCCTGCGCGCGGCCGGCGAGGTGCGCTTCTACTCGCTCGAGTGTGTCGGGCTCGTGGCCGCCGTGTTCTTGTCGGCGTTCTCGTTCCAGTCGCTCCAGGGCGTGCTGCGGCGCAAGGCGTACATGGTCGTCGGCATGGTGCTCAACGCGGCGTGTATGCTCGCGATGGCGGGCATCAGCGCGCACTTTGAGTCCCAGGAGGCCCGGCGCGAGGCCCCGGACCAGCGCCTCGTGGCGCTGCTGCTCGTGCTCTCGGCGTTCGCGAGCCTCGGCTGCATCATCACGTACTTGCGCGTGCACACGCGCGTGATCGAGCTCTCGCAGCGCGAGTCGCTGCGCAACCGCGGCGCCATCCAGGCGTCGTACCTCGTGTTCCGCCGACCCACGTCGCTCGCGACGGCGTCGTACTCGTACCTGACGCTCGGCTCGGGCGCCGCGGGCTCAGAGTCCAACATGAAGCTCTCGAGTGCAACGCTGCTGCTCGTGTGCGTGCTGCTGTTGCCGCTTCCCGTGATACTCAAGTACTGGCGCGAGGAGCACTACTCGCTGCCCAACACGATGAAGGTGTGCGCGCAGATCTTTTGGAAGATCATGCAGCAGCGCGCCGTGTGGGGCATCCTCGCGTTCATCTCGCTCTTCGCGCTCTTTCTGGCCGTCAAGTTCGCGGGCTCGGCCAACGCCGTACGCAGCTGGACCACGGGCGCCGCGCAAGACAACTCACTGCTGCTCAAGACGATCCAGGACGTGGTCATGCTGCTCACGATCCTCGCGTGGCGCTATTGGTCCATGAACAAGTCGTGGCGCGCGTTCTTCTGCTGGGCGCCGTTTCTGCAGGTCGCGCCGCAGCTGCTCGCGTCGGCGCTCGTGGTGTTCGACGTCGTGCGCGAACGGTACGCGTACCGCGCGATCATGTCGGTGTCGTTCGTGGCCGACGGCATTGCGACGCTCAACAACGTCGCGCCACTCGTCGAGATCATCCAGGAGGGCTCCGAGGGCGCGACCGTGGGCCTTGTGCTCTCGCTGCAGCGGCTCATCGGCGTGTTCGTGAGCACGAACGCGCAGGGGCTCTTCCACGGCGATCAGTACTACACGCCGTCCGAAGTCAAGCTCGACACGCGCAGCGTGCGCGCCAGCGTGTTCTGGTCGCTCGTGCTCAACTATGGCATCAACCTCGTGGCGCTCGTGGGGCTGCTCTGGCTGCCGGCGCAGAAGCTCGACGCGCAGCAGCAGCGCATGTATGGCGGCTTCACCAAGGGCGCGAGCGCCGCCACCATCGCCTTCATGCTCGTGCTCTTCTCGTACTCGGCTGCGATCAACGTCATGTCCTTCGTGCCCGGGCTCGCGTGCTACCCGATCGCTGGCGGCGACGGCTGCGCCAGGTGAGCCGCGTCTACCTCTCCATAAGCATAATCGACATTTTGTTTTGTTTTTATGTATCCAGGAAACAGCAACTTTGCAGGATTCTGGCTGCACATGGTTGCGGTTGCTGTTGGTGGCAACAGCGGAGTCTTGCATACACACGCACACCCACCCAACAAGCCGTCATACAGTGGTCGCACGCATCATCAGCACACATCAACGCTTTCAAGTCGCACGCAAGCGCACGACGGAAGGGAGTGTATCGCGCACGAGTCACCGTCACATCTCCACGTAACAGCGAAGAGACACAGATTGTATTGACACGCACCAGCACGCAAAGGTTTCGCTCAGTTGCTATTATACTAAAAAAAAGCTTGTGAAATTACAAATTGTCCACAAATTATATATATTTTTTCCAAATGGGCAAGAGTTGCTAAGCGATCTGATTCCTGTCGGCGACACAATTCGCCAATTTGCGCAGCACACTCCAACGAACAGCTCCCAGCGAAGATGCGCTTCAGGTATCTGTCGCGCACGACAGCCTGCCTGCCCGTACGCGCTCTTCCGGACTCTCAACGCGCGCATTGTGTGTGTGTGTGTGTGTGCGCGCGCGCTGCTCTGTGCCGTCGTCTGTGCCAACCGCACGCATGGCTCCTGACATAGTGCACTCGCAGGCGCCTTGGCCGCAGCGGCCGGCATGCTCGGAAAGGTCCCCGATTCGGTTGTCACTACTGTGGTTGTTTCTTTGCTTGACGGGCCCGCTGTCTATCGGCTGCGTGATTTGCCCTCAGCTCGGCGCAGACGGCGACTCCAACGCCATCCAGTACCTCCACGCGCGGTGCGATGCGAGCCGCGTGCCGTTCGCAGCGTCCTGTACCACGGTACGGGGGAAAGCGAGCATCAATGCGCACCAGAATGACCCGCAGGACTGTTTCCTATTAACTTGTTGGCGTGCATCTTTTCTTTTCTTTTTTTGAGCCAGGTGGCTGCGATCGTCCGCGCGCTCTGCATCGCTCTGATGCTCGGCGCCAATGCGCTCATGCTCAGCTTTTTCGTCAAGGGGCTCCACGAGACAGACTCCCTCACAGCCACGGTCACGAGCGCATCCGTCAACTTTATGCTCTCCGTGCGTCCACGTTGCTCTTGTGGAACTGGGTTTGCCACCACCGTCACCGCGCTCACTCTGCGCTGTGAATGTGGGTCTGTAGGCTGCAGGCGGCTACTTTTTCTTCCACGAGCACTTGCCGCTGCAGTGGTTTCTCGGCGCGACGCTCATCCTCGTGGGCATGGCGTGTCTTCTGCATGGCGACTCGACGCCTTCTCCGTTGAAATCTACGACACAAGCAGCTGCGAAAAAGCAAGACTAGATACATACACATACAGCATCACGCAATATCCAGAATACATACATTTTTGCGCAATTCTCGGATCAAATTACACGATTCTCTCCTGCTCGCCACAGAGATCTAGCTACAAGATCGCTCTCGGGTGCGTGTCGACGGTCCCCGAGTCAGCACCGCACACGTTGATGGCAGCAGGCCAGTGCCGCAGTTCTGCGAGCTCGAGCCACGGGTGCGAGTGGTAGCCAGCATCGCCAAACCATTCGCCAAACTCTTGCAGCGAGACCGCCTTCGTCAGGTCCAGGGCTCGCTCGCTCTTGCTCTCTTCCTCTTCGTCGTCGCTCTGGCCCAATGGATTAGAAAACGAGCCTTCGAACGAATGCAGCACCTCTTCGGCACCCAACTCGGCTGAGAACCGGACCACTTCGGCCCCCAATGAGCTGCTCATGCCGTAGAACGCCATCAAGAAGCACATGAGCAACGACTTGAGGGTCTCCATGACGACAGACTGCGAGTTTTCTTGGTCGAGGCCGTCTTCGAGCATGTGTGCTGCGCATCGGAGTTTGTCGAGCAGCGTGCCTTGACACACCACGAGCAAACCGCACACGGCAGTGCCAAACTCCACCAGATCGTTTCCTTCATGGTCGTCGTCGTCCTCCACAATGGTAGAACCACCGCTCTTGATAGCCTCTGGCTCGCGCACAAACACTGTCAACACCTGGTCCAGGAGCTCCATCGACTCCTCGCTAATAGACATTGGCGCAGCTCGGCCTTCTGCTTGCATGAAGCACACCTGCTCGACCGCTTCGATAAATTGGCTGCGCGTCACGAGCGCAGTGGTCGTCAGGTTTGAGATGTTCATTGCCGTTTTCAACGACGCCCCGAGGTCCCACGATGTCACCTCGTGCAGTTGCGTTTGGTGCAAAAAGTGTTTCAAGCGTGTGATGTCTTCGTTGAAAAAGTGCAATTCGGCAGCCTTCCGTGCCACGGCAAACACCATAATCGGTCCGTCCGAGCACAAACTGATGGCACCGATTGAGTCCCGTTGGTCGCGCTCCCTCTTCTCCTGCTGCTTGCCCATCGCTTGGATGCTCTGCGGGTACGAAGTCGACACAATCTCACTCTGCCGCACATGCTGCTTCTGCGTGAATTGCTTCGTGCTGTAGTAGTTCTCGATGGGCTGGACATGATCCATCGGCTGCGCGTTCGACGCCGGGTAGTTACCTGGTCGCTGCGAGCCCAAAACAGGCATGCGCTTGCTCATGACTCGGCCCGTTCCGGCACCTGCGAGTGACGCAGTCTGCTCCTGATACTCCTGCTGCTGCTCCCATTTCGCGACGTCTAATAGCTCGACCCAAGAGATGATCTGGTAACCGCCAGTGTTATACCATTCGCCAAACTGCTGGAATGTCACGCTTGCACGAGAACGCACGCTGCCGAAGGCAGCAAAGCTATTATTCGAGGCAGCAGCCGCTGCACCTCCGCCGGTTGCGCTCACATCGGTCATGAGGTCCCCCATCGCCTCCTCGATAAAGTCTTCAGCTTCTGCGTGCATTTTCTCAATCCCCAGTCGGTAACTTCCATCGCTCAGTGCCATCAGGGCGAGCAGGAACGATCGCAGGTAGATGAACAACACCGAATGCGGAAGCGCGTTTGCCTCATTCTGCATTGCTGTACGGCGAAGACCCGCAGTACCTGGAGGTACGCCACGCATGCTTGGCAAACCAAACATGGGACCACCCGTGGAGATGCTGTTGATACCCCCACCTCCGAATCCAAACGCTCCTGCGTTGCCATTCGCACCAACGCCACCGTGATTGGTCGAAGCGTACACGTTCAAGGTGCGGTTCCGCTGCACTCTCATCTTCGCAATGAAATCAAACGCGAGCGCAAGCTTCTGGCTTTTCGACCCTTTTCCCAAGATGCTCATTCCGCACGCAAGCTCCAACGCATTCACGCGACCACAACGCTTGCGATCAAAGACGTTGAAGATCCTCGAAAGCAATTTCGACGACGTCTGCTGAGCCTTCTCAGACATGTCTTCTTTGGACACCAAGCTGCGAATACATTCGTAAAAGTTGGTTCGCGTGATCACCAAGTACGCGCCTTCATCTTCTTCAACACCAGCGTACGAGTACGCTTGGCTTTTTCCTTGGCCAGCAGCTTTCTTCTTCTTTCCTTCCTCTGGTGGTGGAGTCGCATACGTCAGCAGCGAGTCGTAGATCTTGCTGACGCTCGATTCGCCCAGCTTTGTTGACCGGAGCACAAACAGATACGTGGAGATATCGGTTTCCGAGAACTGCAAGATGCTGCTCTCATCTTGAATGTCAAATGCACAGATCAGCGGTTTTTCGCGCTTGCTAGCTTCAAAGGCTTCTTTAGCTGGCCACTTGGACAAGTCGAGCAGCTCTAGCCAAGGGCAATCCATGTAGCCGCCAGCCGCATACCAGGCAGCAAACTCCGCAAGGCTAATCACATCTGGGTAGCGGCAAGTTGCTTCGCAAAACAGCTTGGAAATAACAGCACCTGCGGCACGCTCAGCAGCCGAATTCGTGCTCCACGAGTTCGTTGTGCTTGTGTCATTCGAATGCGCCTTGCTAGCATTGAAGCTCGAGAAGGCAAACAAGACCACGAGAATTGACTTGAGCATCTCGAACAGGTGACGACGATTTACGTATCCCTTCCCGTGTGCGTCGAACATCTTGAAGAGCGTACCCAGCTTTGAGCTCTTTGATGTGCCGCAAAAGACGCTCAGGCCAGACAGGATAAAGAGCTTGTCGACAGATGACGTGCCGTTGGCGTCGTTGCCTTGGTCCTCTTGCTCGCCCAAAAAGCTGTTGATGTTGTTTTCTTCCCCAGCAGCACTTTCCGTTTCGAAAAGCGTGAATATCCGAAGCAAGTGGAACGAAAGAAATTCTTGGTCTTCGTTGGTCAGCACATCCCGCGGCACGAGCTCTCGCATTGCTCTCAGGTAACCTTGCTTTGTCAGCGTTCGTCCCTGGGAGTGCTTCTGGAGGAGATTCACGAGATCTCGGCACGTCAAGCTGCTCATATTCATTCGCTCGGAGATCGTGTACACAATCGCAACGTCTTTCAGTCGAATGCGAAGCGTTGTGTTGTCGTAGTTTGTCAACTTGAACTGAAGTGCCACGGAGGACAGGTCCTTCGCCGTAGCGGACGACGAAGGTGGCGACGTAATGAGGTCGGCGATCCCGCCGATTCCATCCATTCTCGCCACCGCAGTGTTTGCCTTCCCTGTTCTCAAACTGTCAGCGCTCACAATCGTCATGTTTGTGTCGGGGTATCCAGGCTCTAGGGACGAGCTGCGGTCACGTCGATGTCCACTGTCGTTGGAAGAGACAGTGTCATTAGAAGATCCCGAATCGCGCTCTCCATTCTCTCGGTCTCCATTCGGCATGATGACCTTCTGCTGACGGCTGATGTAGCGCAAGATCGCATCCGCGACAGAGTTGTTCACCTCGGGCCATTTCTTCGAGTCCAGTAACTCGATCCAGGCAATAATAATATGACCACGAGTCGAGTACCAATTCGCAAATTCTTGGAATGAAACGACGCCGCCTCTGATAAATGCGTTCCCAGCACCGGCTCCAGCTGCACTCTGCGCTGCACCAGTCAGACTGATCGAGTCTTCGTCAGGAAGCGATCCGCGGTGTTCATACCGGCGATCGCCATCTCGGCGACCCTTGTTTTGGGCCATCACGTCGGCAGATTCCGGGATATCAAGACTGTGCCGATGCGTTCGCTTTTGGTGCCGAGGGGAAGTGCGCCTCACACTGAATGTCTTGCTCGAGTCTCTGAAGATCGTATCAGCAATCTCAATCGCCGTCGTGTCTGCCACGCCAGCAATGGCTTCAGCAGACAACTCGGCGCCGTTCCCGAGCGCAAGGAGCATTGTCAGGAAAGAGCGCAGATACTTCCACATCTCTCGTCTTGTAAGAGACCCGTCGTTATCCGAATCGAACAAGCTGTACGCGTATCCGAGCTTCTGACTCTTGGACCCAGCGCAAAACATCGTGAACGCCGCGACAAACTCCACAACGTCAATCTTACCGGTGCCACCGCGGTTGAACGCAAAAAACAGACGCGAGAGTGTGTCTGCAGCCATCTTGAAGTCATTCCCGCGACCCACGCTTGGTGGAGGCACGCGGGTGTTCGTATGGACGCCGAATGCAGCCACGACATCGTGCGCAACTGCCTTTGGGAGCAATCTCCGCACACATCGATCAAAAGTGCTCTTCTCGATGCTTGCGGAGTTGGGGTCTTCCATCAAAGGACCAAACACTTCGTACACACGGCCGAGATCGACTTGGTGGAGTTTCGTCACCCGCTGCAGCTCCGCATACATAATCAGGTCGCCGTTGTCAAAGCTTAGCGTCGTCAACGGAAGCTCCGTCGCTGCGTCTTCATCAGGATCCAGCGTCAGGTCAAACTCGAGAATGATCTCGTTTTTGAGGCAAATAGCAGGAAGGGTGCTTGGTATGCTGCTATTTCGTGATCGCTGGCCGCTAGACGAGGATCCGAACGATGACTGCGAAATGTCCGGATGCTGGAGCGGAATGCCGTTGTTATCTTTGCGACTCTCGACATCGTCTTCATCGTCTTCTTCTGCAATTGCCTCGGCAGCGAATGTGAACTGGGGCTTCGCAACGTTCAAATCCTCGCCCAGGCACTCCACATCCACATCAACTTGAATATTGTTGGCTGTGTAGTAATTGCTGCTCGCGTACACGGGGTCGAAAGGCTGTGTATCAAGTTCATCCACTTTGAACTCGGACGACACGAATACCCACTTGCGCAGATCGAGAAGCTCCAACCAGCTCATTGCTTTGTACCCGCCTAAATTGTACCACTCGCCAAAATCTTCAAACGCGTAGACACCGGCTCGCAACTCGGAATTCGTTTGTTCACGGTCGCGCTCGAGTGCATCGCTGTCCTCACTGTCGCCCTCGTCTTCATAGTCTTCGTACTCTATGCCCTCCATAATGGCCTCCATGATCTCTTGCTCACCAGTGTCGACAAGTGCGGCAATCGATCCGTGCCGTTGGACTACCATGTCATTGGGAGGTGATAAATGCAGCAGGATCGTCAAAATCGAGCGCAGGAACCGCCAAAGCTGCTGATTGTTGAGGAACCCCTTGCTATCTGCGTCGAAGTAGTGGAACGCGGACCCGAGCTTGTCACTCTTCGACCCCCACGCAAACAGGCTGAAGCCAGCGGCGATCTCAAATGCGTCAACTCGCAGCACTTTCTCGGGCAAAAAGCACCGGAAAATGTCGATCATGCCGTCCAGAAACTCGCTGTCCTTGCTCAAGTGCGGCATATTCGTCATACTCAGCAGCTCTTCGATGGCTTCCAAAAACGTTTCTTCCTCCAGCAGCCCGTCACCTGTGTGCTGCACAAAAGTGTCGTACATCGCTCTCGGGTTCACTTTCGTGAACGCTGACTGCGTCAACAAGTTGAAGAGCTTGACTGCTTGCTCTTCGCTGACATTAAGCGTCCCGCCATCAACCTCCGAGAAGCGGAAACTCAGCGTCGTCGTCTGGTCAATGCTCGCGCATGTCGGGGTGGTCGTTGCCTGCGACTCGCCCGAGGAGTCAACGATCGAACCCTCCGCTTGCGAGCTCATGACCGACGACTGGCTCGCCCATCGTCTTGGCGACGAAGCGTCGCTCTTCGTGGGCGACGTCAAGCGCTTCGTCGTCGGCCATTTCTGCTGATCCGTGAACTTCAACCATGGCATCACCTTGGGCGCGTTTGTCTCGATCCACGGCCAGATTTGCGCGTCGAAGGACGATGTGCTGTTCCTGTTGAGCGAGTAAAACGAGTACAATCGCGCAACGGCTTCGTTCACGGACGTTGTCACGATCGTAGACGTCGACTGCAACTGGTCCGGGGTCGCCGACTCGAGGTCAAACACCGCGGAAATCGACAGAAGCAGACATGCAAGTGCGGTCTTCAGCACAGACAGCGACACCGGAGCGTCCATCGCCTCGCCGCAGCCAAACAGACCCAATTGGATTGCGCCGTGCACTTTTTCTTTTACCGATCCTTGGATCAATGGCAAGCAACCAATGCCGAGCTGCATTGCGTCGTCAGGCAGGTGCAACACACATAAAGATGGATTAGTACGCACACGACAGAGAGAAAGAAGCGCAGTCTCATTTGACTTACCAGGTACAAGTCGACTCGGTTTGCGGCTTCAAATGACCTGTATATGCGCTCCAGAGTCTCTTCGATCGGCCGAAATGCTTCGCCGCTTCGCAGACTCGGCAAAATGCGAACCATCTCGATAAATTCGTCTTTCTCAACTGCTGTGCCTTCGCCGGCGTTTTCTCGGACGGTCTGCAGCAATGTGTCAATAGTACATGTCGACACTGCCACAAAGATGCAAGTGCCCCATCGTGAGTTACAGACAGACACAATAGCAAGCGAGCAAAGAACGCGGTAGCACACTTACACTTTGACGCCACGAGCGCATTACGCACCATGATGGCGCGCTTCGACTGGATCGCGAGGGAGTAGCTCGGCGTCACAAAGGGCAGCTCCATGAGCAGATCCGCCTCGGCCGCAGTCGGCGACGACGGCAGCGACGACGGCTCGTCCGTGTTAAAGTTGCTCTGCAACGGGATCGCGAAATCGAGCTTCTTCGCGGCCATCGCTCGTTGCTTGCGTGTCTTCTCTCGCAATGCGTTTTTTCTCGCCGTACAACCCCCGCGCGAGACGTGCGTTCACGCGCGCAGCTCACTGTCGTTTCTCGCCTTCCGCTGCTACAAGAATGGCAGCAACAGCAGCGCGCGTCAGACTCGCCGCGTCCACGTGGCTTCTTTCACTATGCTGCCGCCTCAACATACACACACAGAACGCACCTGCGGCCACAGAGGACGCTCTCCACACACACACTCTCTCTCTTCCGCACACGCGCACAGAGGAAATGCTCCCAAGTGCCACCGAAAATTGTGCGCGTCTCGCGCTTTCTCTCGCTGGTTTTCTTCTGTTCTTGACTCTCTGCCGGACGGAAGAAACGCCTGCGCGATTGTATATGGGCGAATGTATGCGGCCCACATGGCTGCAATCTTGAAGGGAAAGGAAAGATTCGTACTTAAGCGCGTGCAGCACCGTTTCCGTCGCCAAAAATTCGAACCCACCGCGCGGCAGAGAGCGAGTAAGAAAACAAAGACCGTAGGTCCGTAAACCGGGTACAAAGACGGCTTCATAGGAGGCTTCAGCCAGACAATGGCATTGACAAATGTTTTTAAATGAAGGTGAGTGTCACAGTTGTCGCATGAGGGGGTCTGCTTTGGGTTCGAAGAGCCACAGCTGGGGTGTGTGTGGGTTATGCGGATCACTCGATATGCGCGGCTCCTTCAACGCGATGCGCTCGCCCCATGCGCCACACGGGTATCTGCTGTGGACATGGATGCTATCGGCGGCCATTGCGACACTCCTGCTCCCGCGCAGCGCCGATGCGCAACTGGGCGTGGCCACGGGCAGCCTCTGCGCCATGCTCGGCAACTGCCACGGCCACGGCCGCTGCAACACGGGGACCAAGACGTGCACGTGCTTTGAAGGATACGGCGCGGCGGCCGACGTCGCTCTCTACAAGGCGCCGGACTGCTCCCTGCGTATGAGCTGCTGCTAGCAGGAGGCAAGGCATCGCTTCCCATCATGACGTACTGATGATACACTGCTGCGCAGGCATCTGTCCCGCTGGTCCGTCCTGGTTTGGCATCCGAGCGCGGCCGACACGGGGCACCCCAAGGCGGAATGCTCGGACGCGGGCTTCTGCGGCCGCTCCAGTGGCCAGTGCCGGTGTCTGCTCGGATACGAAGGCGCCGCCTGCCAATGCTGTGCGCCCCCATGTCCCGATGCTCGTTGCCTTCGTCTGTTACGTCCATAACGGTTCTTTGATGCCTCGTGCAGATGCTTGCCCGAATGGATGCTCGAGCCATGGCCAGTGCCTGAGCATGAAAGCGCTGGCACCAACGACGAGCGCATTCTCGCTCTCTGCGGCAACGACTTACTCAGGCGCAGAGGAATGGCTTTCCCAGATACCCTCGCGGCCGCCACTAAACACAATGGACGTTGCCTCATGCAGAGAATATGTGCGCATGCGTCTAGGCGACTTCGACATGGGACCAAAATCGCATCTTTGGGTGTCTCTGCGATTCGTCGTGGTCCGTGGGCTTAGCCGCCGGTCAGCGTCAATTATCGGAATGGTTTGGCGCCGACTGCTCCCTGAGTACGCGGCGTCGCTTGTGCTTGCTCGCATAGCACTTGGAGGCCATTGCAACTAATGCTCGCATTGCTGCGTATCTAGTGCGCTGTCCGTCAGGCGACGACCCGATGACTGCGGCCGACGAGACGGATTGCAGCGGCAAGATCGCTGCAGGAGACGTCGGCACGGGGGCCACGGGCAACAAGTGCCACGTGGACTGTGCGAACCGCGGCACGTGCGACTTCACGACGGGAACGTGCGCGTGCTTTGACGGCTTCTACGGCTCCAACTGCGCGAGCCCCTCGCCGATCGTGGCGTAAAGCCACTTGGTCCCGTTTTCCATGGCTCGAAATCTCTCGATCTCTGTTTTGCGGCTATTGCAATGCTCTTGAGAGGAAACAAGACACACACGCCAAGTCGAATGGACAAATCAGTATTTCTTTTTCTTGTTTTCCTCTCTGTGTTTGCTTCGACGGCCAAAGAGCATTCACGTGGAGCAGCGTCGTCTTCAATATATTGCTCTGGCGCATGTGTGTGTATGTCGTTTACGTCCGGTCGGAGAAACGGGCCGCAGCATACTTTTCGAAGGAAGTTTGTTGCGTACCAGACCTGGCAAAGCAACAAGAGAAAGCAATGCAATGGTGAGCGGATCCTCGCCGATGAGCAGGAGAGCAACACTCAGAAAACAGACGCACCAGTAAGTTGCGACGCTCATGGCGGCGGCAGCGATGACACTGGTGGCGGCACCAACGCGGGCGTTCTTCTTCAGCACACCTGGCACGACGCCGACGAGCGCGCCGCCCACCGCAGCGTTCAGTGGGTCGTCCTTCTGGCGGATCTTGGCCTATAACAAATACCAACCAAAGCGCCAACATGCCGCATTGAGTCTTGCTGGCATCGTTGTTGCTACAGCAAATAGAAGGAAACCACACGTACCGAAGCGAATTCGCCCGTAGCGAAGAGACCGCCCACGGTAGCAAACACAAGCTAACCAAATAGCAAACGCCACATAGTAAGAACCCATTCACGCCCTGTGCATTTTTTCCTCGTATCTAAAGCGCAAGGTTCCCTTCCATACCGAGCGGACGCCAATTTGCTTGATCTGGGTCGAGAATTTCGGCAGCTTGTCACCTGTACAGCATCAGTCGCACCACATGACACCACGACGTCAGCCGCGCCGTCACGAATCCTCTCCGCTTCTATCAACAAGCTCGACGCAGTCCGTACCAAGCTTTGGGATCGACCACACCGCCTCGATCGAGCCCGCGGCGGCGCCGAAAAAGGCACCCGTGGCCTACACAACACGGCGTGTGAGTACGATCCAGTGCGGGGGCTCACGCGAGCGAACGCACCGTCGACAGCACGATCTTCTCCGTTCCCGCTGGGCCGCTCATGCTCGCTGCTGATCGCTGTGCTCTACTGGGGATTTCTGTGAGAGCCACCACAGAGCGCAACGCAGGGGAGACAGGAAGGGCGAGCGGTGGCGCACGGCGGGTGTCGAAAAACCACCAGAGAGGCGTCGAAAATGGGTGTTTTGGACAAGATAGTTGACAAATGGTAAAGGAGTGCGTGTGGGTGTTTTGGTGGATATAGTATGTGGAAGGGACAAAGAGCGCAAGTCATCTTTGTGCTTGGGGCAATACGAACGTGTGTGAAGCTTTGCTGATGCTTCGTGATTGCTAGTTGAAAACTACTCCAACCCTCGTGAGAAGGCCACTGGCCGGCTCCAATTTCTGTTTTACTCTCCCATCTTGGGAGGAAGCACTCTTTTATGATTTTGGATCACACATACCTCTTCAAATTCTATTTCAGCATATTTATTTCTCAAAACAACAATTTACTTTTGATTGGCTAAAATTCGGCAACTTGCGCGCACAAACAAAATCTATGTCCCTATTCAAACAGTAGGGAGCTTCCAAAAGTGGCATATCTTGGTGAGAGATGCCAGTAGGGTGAGCCTGTTTCAGTAACATTATTGGCTCAGTGTCGTTTGATGTCCGTGACTAATTCCAATAGGGACATAATGTTGATAGAAAAAAATGATTTTAAGGTTTGGTAGATGTATCATCTAAATCTATTTTTTTTTACATTTGCTACGTTTGGAAGCACTTCAGTCTGGAAATAGCCATTGTGAGCGTTGCTTCGTTACCACCCATTTGCAACTGAGGTTGATCTCAGCCAATGATTGACCGCCACTAAAATAGGCGATTTTGATTGACTGTCGGCCATGATTTTCTCACGGTACCAACACGGGAATTACCGATAGCTTTACCACAGAGGACGGTATCATTTGCAATTGAGTTACAAAATGGGCTGCATTTTTCTTTCACAAACGCAACTCACGAGGATGTAAAAGTGTGATATACTTTTGCAATGTTGCAAATCTCCACGGTATTATAACAGAGAACAACGAGAGCGCAGAAGGGATATCAGGCAGTTCTAGCCAAATTCGCATCGTTTAATGGTAGTACACAATACGCTGGGAACGCTGGCTTTAGCAAGCTACCTTAGTTGTAGGTCACACCGAACATCGTCTATCAGTGCAGACAAGATTACAAAAGAACAATTGCTAACGCCTACATTGACACCTCACCACCACATCCAGACGCGTACGTTGCTGCTGCTGTTACAGGATCAACAGGTCCATGCTTTTGCGTTGTAAAATGGGTTTGGCAGCGTTACAGCGTATCTGCTCACGAACCAGACCGCGAGGTCAGTCAAAGAAGGTATGGGTCGAGCCATCGCCAAAAACATGTGCGCTTTCACTTCTTTGCACAGCAATGGAGCCGACCGAAACCTATTCATTCGAGCTAATTCCCACTGTCTAAAGCAGCGCGTCGAACAGATGCGCGGAGACGCATATATGTATCCTGTTGAACGTGTCGGATTTTATGTTTCGGGAGATGAAACAGAAGTTCACCTGATTCCAATGCAAGAGCCTACTGAAATCGACAATGAGCCCAACTGAAGCACAAACTCCATGGGCAGGCATTCCGAAATAATAACCGCATTGAAAAAATATATAATATTTCTGGATGCAATTATTTATTTTCTGTTGCTAAGGGTTTCCGCCAGTAATTTATTTTGCTTCGTGGCCAGATTGAGTTTTTGCGTTGCTCAAGAGCGGGTTGCAGGCGGCGTTATTACGGGTGTATAGTCAAGCAAAATAAACAAATGGATGGCTGCGAGTGCTGCTTGTGCCCACGCACGAGGTCTCACCTGGGTGTAGCTCTCATTTTGAATTCATCATGCCTTCCAGCAACCCTTTCACCACCAAGCAAGTCTGCAGCTACTTCTTCGCGCCCGTCACCGACGCCCAAGACGAACCCACCGCCTTGCGGCGCTGTTGGTCGAACTACGCGATTTCCAGGACAAGAGCATTTCGCTGCTCGGCGTGCGAGACATTTTCGACGCACTAGTCGAAAAGCAGCCTACTGTCTCTACCTGCTTGCCTGCGACCGCTCGGATCGTAAAGGACTCGGAGTTCGAGTCAGCGTGCGTCCTCGTGCTCGAAGGCAAGGCCAAGATGTAGGCGGATGCGCATCTGAACCATCTTAGCGCTTTGAGGTGTCCTCTGCGTCTCCCTCAGAGCCGCATGACCCACACTAGGAAGGTGGCTTTGCTGAGCGGGCTCTGCGTGCACGCAAAAAGCAGCGCACGTTGAAGAAGAAGTACGCCGGGGTGGCCATCATACCCCCGACATCAATCACGGTGGAGAGCTTCTTTAGCGTCGCCAGGCACTTGCTGTCTCATTACCGACAGCGCATGCTACCAATTCACCTTGAGAGCATTCTTTTTCTCAAGATGAATCGGCACTTTTGGAGCGCCCGCACGGTGTCGGAGGTGGTAAACGTAAAGTGACATCTGCACGTCTTCGGGAACTCCATTCCTCCAGGCTCCAGATCGTCGCCTATCTGCGCCAACTCTGGTTATGTCACCATGCATGCAGTGATATGATGCGGGGCAAACACCAGACAGCCACACTTCATCATTGTATATCCTTTAGAGGTGCAATTGGTGCACTTGCGGCAGACTTTGTACCCTAACCCGCATAACAGTGGCTCAATTTCGTCGTGGTCCATACCATGAAAGCTCCGACAGCGGAAAACGTTCCGACAATCCCCTCCGACAAATCAGAGGGTCCATTAAAAAGAGTGGTTATCAATTAAAGCAGGGTGAGGGTCACTGTAATTTAAATAGAGCTGTCAGTCACTGTAG
>JAADVP010000700.1:0-15898 GCA_023335675.1 Globisporangium solare
ATAACTTGTGGGTTTTGGTTAAAACGAAAGAGAGTTCCTTGCAGATAACCAAATGCGCTCCATCCCCCTCATGTCTCGGCGCGCAAAGAAAACCAGGACGCAGATAGGTCCAAGCAAGTGAGCGAGCGAGAGGGACGGCGTGAAGCCATTTGCGGTTGTCGGGTCGCGGTGGCATTTGCACTCTCCATTTTGCGAATAATTGGCCCCAAGGGTAATCGCCGGGTTTCTCAACGGATGTATCCATTTGCACTGCTCGAAAGAGACATGGCGCAGTGAGAGGGGGGGAGGAGACTTGCTTGCCAGTCGAAAAAGAACAAGGCGAGAATGCTGCGAGCACTTTGCGAGCGTTGACTCTGAGATGTGGAGCGAGTTTTCACAAACGAAAGCGAGAAAAAGCAAAGTAAACACGGTGCTCTCGCCTGTAGATGCAGCCTGCATTCCTGGAAGGTGCGCTTGTGCCGAGACACTGCAAGCGATGAGAAACGTGGAGAGGAGGCGGCCGGCACTGCGCCGCGCATGAAGCTCGCGTCTGCACTTGGCACATAGATTTATTGTACGCGTATGTGCAGCACTCACGCGCAGCATTGCGAGACGTGTCAACAACCCGAAACGTTGCCGCAGCATGCATCGACAAGCGCGTGCTGTACACTAGAGTGCAGGCTCGTGAGCAACACGGGCTTGCAAGCAAGAAAAGGTGCTCAAAATTAACCTGCCACGCGTTTGCATCTCGTTGCAGCAACCCTTTTCGGCGTATCGTACTCTCCGAGCACGTTGCCGAAGGGGTCCTTTTCCGCTTCCAGCTTGCTCGCTGTACACGTGGCGATTTCCGAGAGAGAAGAAGCGAGTGGCTGCTTTTTCGTCGCTCCTTGCTCGCTCTCCTATGCACAGCAAGATGTGGGTGAGTGGGTGGGTGCTTTTTTGTATTGTTTTTTTTTTCTCGGCGGCTTTAGCAAAGTGGCGAGGACGACGGCGCCTCATTTCTGCTGCTTGTTACTGGACCCTTGGCTTACCACAGCGCAAGCGAGCGGCCGCTGGGATTTCGCCAGCACATCCTGCATGCTCGCAACTGCGCGCTCGTCTTTGTGTGCAACATCTGGACTGGAAGCTTCAAGGAAAAGGGGACCGCGCAAACATAAATGAAACAGAGCGTACATGATTGCAAAGATGGCAAGCAAGCACTGGACAAATTACGTGCAGAGACCATCACCTAAAACCGAGGAGCTGTCTCCGCAAGTGAGCCAAACGCAGGCAGTAAAGTCTCTCCATGCACTTATACAAGCAAGCTTTTACTTCTTTTTTTTTTTAAAGAGAAAAAGAGTAAGCTACAGTCGCCTCGGTGCTTACTGTGTTGCTTTCGTCCTTGCTGCGGTAAACTTTGCCTTTATTAAAAGCAGAGCGTAGACTCAGATTTGCCGCCATCGTCGTCTTCCATGTGCGCGTTCTGAGCTGACAAGAGTCTCAACAGTTCGTGTCACGATGCCACTGGCTGGAATTGGGATTCCAGCGCGTCCAACTCTTGCAGCATTGCACTCGATTGCCACTGTGTCGTCTGCACATTTGGCCACTGTAGCAGCAGCACAGGGTGGCGAGTCTGCCGGCATTCATTCACACGCTGTCGTTGCTTGTTTTACGAAACAGCGGACGGATCAGAAGGTGCAAAGTAGAATGCTGGACGCGAATTGAATACTGTAGGATATCCTCACTTGTCGTTAAACGACAGCAGACTTGCACAACCGCGTACAGCGTGCATGCAATAATGGACGCCGCGGCTTGCGAGCCCACTTGATGTTTCGTTCGTTCGTCCGCTTGCAGGGATGACTGAGCGGAACACGCGGATCGCGGGATTTGCGTCGGTGAAGCAAGAGCACTGCGGGTCCATTATGCACACGCATGGCCGCAGGAGATCCAGTTCCGTGTGCATGGATTGTCTCCAGGGTCTGCAATAACGATGGCTGCCAGCCTCCATTGTGGCTGCCTTTGCAAGTCCACACTTCTCTTTTAAAAGCATACGGAAGTTCGTATTCCTTTTGGCTCGAGTTGTCATGCAAGTCGAGGGTTTGATTAGCCCAAATCGCTGCCATTTGTGATACAAGTGAAACACCTTCGTTTGCAAGGTTTCTGATATGTATCCTTTTCAGCAGGGCTGCGTTATTCAAGTGAAGACAAACGCGTGCTCGAATGTGTTTCGACGTACAGAATCCTCTTTTTAGAGGATATCATCTTTAATGCATGCCCTTTTACCGCGCGTGCACACCAATACAATGCACACTTGCAGTCTGCAACGGCTGTCATCGGCGCTTTGCGACGCCGCCAGGATGCGCTGTCTTGAGGCATGCCTGGAAGAGTGCGGCAACCCGCCAGGAGGCCCCCAACTTATCGCATCGCTTCAAGGTCTGTAGGGCGAGCGCTTGCAGACAAACTATGCACACACACACACACACCCTCTCTCCTCCAAAGCGGATCATTCCTTTTGTGTAAATGTGCTGCGTCTTGGAAGTTTGGTGTCAGCGCGGCCGCTGAAACGACGTCAAGGGCGAACTCAAGACATGGCTTCCGAACGAGTGGATTTGCGGTGGAGAGTGGGATGGCGAGGGGACGGGCAGCATCACACGAAGCGCACTCGGGATTTTCGGTTCACCCGGTGCGCTGTTCCCCCCCATTGTCGGCTTCGCTCCCGACCCGAGCCAAGCCACAACACACACACACGAATTGTATAAACGTCGCTCGTTGTGAATTGTGCGATTCGTATGAATTATTCGCCGATGACTGGTGTGGTATGCTGGCAGTGCCATATGCGCGCACCCGCAGCCCTCGTGCCAGCTCTTTGGTGCGGCTTGTGTGGAGACTGAAGAGGCAGGCAGACGAAGAGACAATCAGACGAGCCGGCAACGGCAAATGGCTCGGCGCTTGTGCGGGGCGGGTCCTTGTCGGCTACACACAAATGCGCATAAATGGAGCGTGGCAGTGGGCTGAATACTCAGATTGGCAAGGCCGCTTTTGCGGCAAACACAAACGAAAAAAAAACAAAAAACTCCAGATTGTAAAGTGCCAAGCGGCGGTGCAATATGCGCGCGCAAAGGTTTCAGGGCTGCGCGGGGAACGGCAAAGAGAGCGTGATATGCTTGAGAGTTTATGCTGGTGTGTTCGTTATGGAAGACTGTAAATAGCCTTGCATCTGTTCCATTGACGCCAGAAAGTAACGGCTTGGCTACTATTGATATTGCGAATATCTAATCTGCCAGCCTGGTCGTCAGCCAGCAGCTGGGCAGTTTTGCTCATGTATCTATTGATCGGTTATGGAATGCGTGCGGCTCTGATGGGGCAAGATGTCAAGTAATGTATGACCAGCTTGCTTTAAAAATACAAAATCGTATCGTCCATGAGCGAGCGTACCAAAACGACTGCTGTCCTCGCTCAAAAATAACAGCCGACGAACGATCTGCGTCCTGCTTCGGGCTCTTAGCCGTTGGAATATAAAGATAACCCCATCGCGGGCTGTGAAAGAGAAACCAACACGTCAGGCTCCAAGTGGATTGATTCACGTGGGTGCCTCCGACAGCAGATGGCTGGTCTGTACCCGGCTTAACGGCTTGTGCAGTTGAGGCTTCCGTAATTGGGAGAGGCTCTTGCATATCCGCATATTTCGCATCCTGTTGACGCGAGTGTGGTTGGCGCACTTGTTTTCTTTTTCTTATTATTTTGACGCATACCACCCGCAGTCTTATAAACAGCAGCAACTGCGCCTAAAACTATGCGTAAACGAAACTCATGCATGCCTGCCTAGACAAAAAGAAAAACAGAAGAAGAAACTAACTCTGTGCTTGATTGAATAGGAAGCAAGCATAACAGAAAATAAATACAGCGAAACACACATTCAGGCGTTCATATCCCATGCCGAGACGGCAAAACAAACAAGCAAAAAAGAAATTCATTCGCTTCATATCCCATGTTGACAATTCAACTTGCTCCCCTAAGTGGCTCTGACTCTCGTGCATTTTTAAAAAAGCGCTTTTTTTTTTTATTCATCAGACTTTGAGTAAATTAGCAGACGAGCCGACGACACCTTGGCGGTGATGGGTCACCCGCATCGCACACTTAATACATTCGTTCCCTTATTCATGCATTCTCACAGGTCCGGGTGGTGATTTTATCACCATATCAATCCACCACGATTGGGACAAGTTTTCGCGGCTTTTTCATAGCAAAAAAGAGGGGTGATGGGGTGGGGCGGAAATTCGCAGACGAGCCACGCGCGCCCCTTTTTTGCCGCAAGCAGATAGGGCACGGGGAGCGCGCGGACAGAGCCGCGATGCGTCAGACAAGACTGTCGATACTTACTGTAGCAGCAGCTCACTTGTTTGCTCACTCGTTCGGTTGCTTGCTGCGCGGGCGGCGCTTGATGCGAGCGAGGCTCATTCCGCAATTTGCGTTGTCGACCGCAAGCGCCCGCCCAGAGCCTCCTCCCCACAGTTTTTTTTTTAAAATCGTTATCCGCAATGGACGCGTGGTTCCGAGGCCTCATGAAGAGCATTTCCTTCGACGCGTCGCCGGCCGAGCCCGAGATCCTGCTCTCAAAGCGCGGCGCGAGCGCCAAGCAGCAGCTTCAGGCGAGCGAGCAGCCGTCGCGCGCATGTCCGCTGCAGCAGCAGCGCCTGCAGCAACTCGAGCGCAAGCCGAGCAGCCCGAACAGCTCGCGCATCGCGCACTGGGACAAGAAGCGCGAAAAGTGCAACAACTGCAACCTAATTTATTTGAAGACGCTGAGCCGCCACGCGGGCTTTTGCTCGGTCGACTGCAAGTCGAACGCCGCGTACCTGCACAAGGTGAACCGCACGATCCGCGCCATGAAGGACGCCGTCGAGCAGCGCCAGCAGCAGGAAGCCGAGCAAGTCGTGGCCGCCGAGACTGCGCAAGAACCCGAGTGTGCGCCCCAAGTCGTTGCCGCGCAAGAGCCTGTCGACGCCGAAAGCGAGCTCGAGTCTGAAGCGCCGATCAAGTCCCAGGACGCGCGCGTGCGCACGTTCGCGGACTTTGGTCTCGAGTCGCGCATCCTCGACGCGAGCAACGTCGAGTGGGCGTTCAGTGCCCTGTATTAAGCAAGTAAAATAGTCCTCCTAGTATCATAGAAACCTCCCCCATAGACGAAATAGCCCCCCCCCCACCTCCATGTGCGCGACCAGTAAAGTAAGACGAGTGTAAAAGTAAGAGCCCACCACGTGTAACTATTAAAATCAACCAACAGCGCCTTTATGACTCCACGACTTGTTCAGTGACGCATTTCCGATACTCATGCGCGCGCCAGCAGCAGCTGCACGAAAATGGCCAGCAGCATGACGAGCACGATGGGCACAGCGAGCTTCAGAGCGCCATGGGCTTGCGTCGGTGCTGCAGATTGCTTGATGCTGCTGTCCGCACTGCTCTTCGTTGCCTTTAGCTGCTTGTTCTGGGAATCCACCTCCAAGAACGTGATACTAGTGCCGCCGCCAGCCTCATGGCCGCCGCCAAGGATCTCGAGCGCATTCTGCACGGCGTCGTGCGCACTTTCGTCTTGCAAGACGTGCAGCAGCGCGGGGAAATGCGCGCACTCGCCCAGACTGCTTCGCCACGGGATGCAGCCTCGCTTGGGGAACGGGACCGCGCCGCCATCGCGGACCACAAACGGCGCGCTCGCAGCGTCGTCGGCCCATTTCTCGCAGATCGTCTCGGCACGGAGCAGCAAAGACTTCACAAAGTCGCGCTTAAGAAACGCGACCGCGGCGTCATGCGCAGCAGTGGCACTCGATGATTCCTAGAAGGAGAAGCAGCACAGCAGCCGCATGCAGTCAGTCGACGCATACGGGCGTAACGTAGCCATCATCCTGTATGAGGCTTGCACGCATGCACGAGCGCCCACAAAGACACGGCGCCACCGCACGCACCTCTTGTAAAACGAACGCGAGGCAGCTGATCGCACCAGAAAAACGTCCCTCGCGCATCTTGTTTTTTTTTTCAGCGAAGGTGCCGCGTAAACAAGAGTGAGTCAGCCAGATTTATGCTCAGAGAATGAGGCTCCCGAGTGTGAACGTACCCCTTCGATTGCTCGCGGCGCTTCTATCGCTGCTACTGCGGGCGTGAGGAGCTGAATGACAGTCTCGTCGCGGCCGCTGGCAGTCGCAATTTGCGCCTTTTTCACGATCCCGACGCCATCGAACACGCGCTGCGCCAGCGGCTGCAGTTGCTGCTGCACCCCGTCCATGATGGTCTCGACCGCTGCGGAGTCCTCTGACGGCCACGACGATGGGAAGAACGCGATGGGTTCGTTGAATGCCACCGACGCCGCGAATGCCTTGAGTGTCAAGGACGTCGATGGCACGCTCTTAAACTCCACGGGGCTCGCAGCCGACTCCATGTTTTTCCAAAGCAAGCCACCCACAAACAACCACTCAGTACCCACGCTTCACATTCCGCGTTCATCACCAATCAGCTGTCGTTACCTTGGCTGCATCGACGATATTGACGATGCTCCTGGCGCTCGTCTTGCTCGAGTTGGGGCAAATGTGCACGACGTAGTGGACCGACGGCGCGCAAGCGGCTCGGAACTCCTCAGGCAGCGCCAGCGCCTCGGCGACCGCGCGCAGGTAGAACGATGCCTGGTCGAACACGGCGCGCGGCGGGTCCGCCGAGAGCACGTACACTCCGATGACACCGATGCCTCCTGGCAGCAAACGGTCAATCTATCACCGCACCACAACAGCGTCATTGTCCGCACTGCCCATTGTGCGAGCATGCATTATGACACGCAGCCGCACCTGCTTGGCGTATTCCTGCACCCAGTCGCTGGACACGTCTTCAAACTGCAGCACATCCTCGCTTTCTACGCAAGTCCCAGCGAGAAGCGAATGGCGCGCGCAGATCAGTCAAGTCACCGCTCTCCAATTTGGATCGAACAGATCGCATTTTTTTCGCGGCAACGTACCCGACTCGGCCGGCACCGGGACCGCCGTGAGCAGCACATCTGCCGCCGCTGCGCTCGATGCAATCTGACCGATGACGAGCCCCAGCTCGAACCGCCTGCGCGCGCTCACGGCGCAGCGCCAGGACTCGCTCAGAGCGTCGTCGACCACAGTCCTGCGCGAGCGGCTCATACTTTCTTGCTGCTGTATGTGCGCGCTCGTGTGTGGATCATGGCCGTTTAGCTCTTTCGTGTGCGGTAGGGTAGCTTGCTCCAAAACAGGGTACGAGTCTGTGTCGAAACAAGGTGGATCCACGAGCTTGGATATCAGCCAATCAGCTGGCTCTTCGTGGTTGAAGAACTCAGGTCACCCGCACGCCCTTCCTTGTCCCTCTGGATGATTCCGCTCGCAGCTGAAGCCAAACAAAGCGCCGCGAGTCAGAGGGAGGGAGGATCGGGCTCCGAGGCTCGCGCTTTGCGCCGTGTTGGGCGTGGACGACCCGCACGGTGAGGATGGGATGGGGACCTTGAAGGCGCGAAAAAAGACGGGAACGGCACGTAGCAAGGAAAGATCGGTGGCTCCATGATCTTTTGGTGATCCAACGCCTCACCGCAGTGCCACTCATTATACAGTATACTATAGGCCAAAAAAGCCAAGGTCAAGTTGTACGTACAGTATTTATGTATGGAGTTGACGTAGCGCAGTGGCGCGCGCTGTCTGCCTGCTTGCCTGCCTGCTGTGCATGCATTTCACAGGATGCTGCGCACTGTGCGCGCTGCCTGTGGGACGCCGAGTTGTTTTGTCAACCCCGGCAGAGTTGGACCGACAGCCGCAAATTGCGGCGCAATGTGGCAGAAGCAGATGAGGCGAGTGGGACGCGATGGGAATGTGAGCGAGTGGCGGAAAGGCGAGAGTTGGATTCTCATGCTGCGGATGGGGCGGAAGACCGGAGGAAGGAACGAGATTAGACGAAGAGCGGAGCATTACACTCGGCGCCAAGAAAAAGGGGCGCGAGGGAACGAACTTCTCGTCTCGTTTGCCTTGTCTGTGGTGCTTTGACACTCAAAGGTTGAGCAGGCAAAAAGTGATGGTCTCCTGCTTAATGTTCGATTTTTTTGTACGGTACGGACCCGAAAATGACTGGTCCTGGACGAGCGACCCATTTTGTGAGCCGCACCCTTTCCCACGGACTGAGTCACGCCTGGCCCAATGGATATTCTTGTCGCACATGGCGCTATTTTTACAGGCGGTACCCTCTGGACATTGAAGCGCTGCTTGAACGCGACGCTCGCTCGAATGGGAGAATGGGAGGGAGCCTCTGCACCGCCAACGTCCTGAGCGGATTTTCCCGAAAGATACTACAGTAGATGCGCATATGCGTCTTGTCCGAAGCTGTAGCTGCGATTTTCTTATGCGGATGGGGGTCGTTTGCCGTCGCGAATGCCTCGACACTCGGGTCCATTGGACTTTTTTCCGTCTTCGGTCTCGAGGCGCAGCGCAACGTCTCAGTGAGCCGTGATGAAGCGGAGAGATGAGCGTCTGGGACTTCGATGACGATAGTGGTGCTGGTGGCATTGCCGTCGTTCGCAGTGAGATCCGACCGTCCACGAGGAGCACTGGCGGCTCGTTCCAAGTGAAAAAGCACGCCTTTTTCGCTGATGCTGGCGACGATGACGCCATGTTCTCGTCCGAGCCTCCACCATCTCGCAGAAAGCAGAGCGGAGTGCGCAAGGAACTGGTTCTTGAAAGTGGCGATTGCGATGATCTAGACGAAGCAAGCCACGTTCGCGCATCAGCAAGCAAGGAATTGGAAAAGCACGAGACGTCGAGTAGCAGCAGCAGCGCAAAGGTAGACGAGGATGGTATGCCGGACATTGTCCACACTGTTCTTCGGAGCAAAGTCTCGCAGCCCGCTGAGGTACCAGCGTCAACATCATCGGACAAGAAGCGGGTCTCGATGACCGATCTGTCCCAGGACCATGAGCTGTTCATGTATCACCTCGTGCGCGAGTTCCTCAGACAGCACGGTGCGGACGACTCACTGGTGAACCTGCTTGAGAAAGAGAGGGTACGTTTTCTGGATTTGTTATATCATATGCAAGAGGAGGCCTCATCGACGGTAAGGTTTTGTGCGGATGCTGCAGCCGATGCAATTGCTTGAGCACAAGCAAGCAGCCAAGACGTTTGAGCATATCATTGGACACAAGAGTTCTTTGTCGAAAATCAGTAGTTCGGCACAAACGGAGCCAGATACGCTTTGTGTGTGGAAAAGGTTCTCTCTCTCTTTTCTTCGTCATAACGATCACAATCGCTGTGGTAGATGATAAGCAAACCGTCCGCACTCTCTTGGAGCAACTCGTGGTCGTGTGGGATGAGAATACGCACAAGCGCAAGTACAAGCCATCGTCCTCGTCGAGACGGTCAAGTGCGAGTCGTCAATCCGATGTACAGAACAAAATCGTGCGAATGAATCAGTTCACCGTGTCGGCGTTGTATCTGCTGGATGTGCTTCTGATCACATGATCTTTTTGTCCCCGCTCTTGTTCATGTATCTCGCTAGCCAACGCCGGAAAGCAGCACAGCCGCCACGACTTCGGCATCTTCCTCGAAGAAGAAGTCGTCGGGCAAGTCCCCGTCCTCTTCGTCGACGAAAAAGAAGAAGCCAGCGCTCAATGTGATCACTTCAGCCGAAGAACTCGAGAATGCAGACGAGCAAAATAGCGAGCAGATCGAAATCGGCTACAATCGCTTGAACCATCCTGGGTCGACTCCAAAGCCCACCCATAGCACAGACGCTGAAGTCGCCTGCATACTTGGAGACCCCGGCTCGACCCCAAAGGCCCGAGTCAGCGACTTGAGAGCGCTCGGGTTTGATGAGGACGAGCTGAACACTCCCGTTCCAGCTGAAAACGTGAGCTCTTTAGCAATAGCCGACTGTGATCATGAGGATGACCCCGATGGCATCTCGGACTATGCTCGGAACAAGCGGACCGTGAAGAAGCACTCCAAGCATGTCAACCTTGGCGAATCCGGAGCGACGCCGCGCAAAGAGTGCATTTTCTTCCGAGAGACGCCGCCTTCCTTTGTGACAGAAACAGTCGAAGTAGCCGTGGAAGTCTACGAGAAGCTCGTTCAAGACCCTGCTTTCTACCAGCAAGCTGCGCCGCAGGAACGGTTCGTCGAGCTGCAAAGCAGCGAGGTCTCCAAGTACACGATCGGACAGGAAGTCCAGGGTCTTGGCGCCCAGCGGAATGTGTCTGGCGTTGTATGCAAGGTCTTTGGTTCGTGGCAGTGTGGATCTAGCGGTCCTGGAACAATTGTGATCGACACTTGTCCAGAGCCATAGCGCCTTTGCCACAGATGTAAGTACGATAAGAGCAAACTACCCACCGCCATATTATAAAACGAGCTTTATTCGGTACGTTTCCCATCGTCGATACCCGTTAGCTTCGGTAGATGAACACGTTTCGCATGGTAATCGCCTTCGTGACTGGGTGATGATGTCGCGATGTCGATCCATTCGAGCTGCGAACACTGGATGGGTTACTATGGGAACTCGACGGGGCTTCCTGGATTGAAGGCGCAGGACTCATCAACGGCGTGTTGCCAGATTGCTCCGACTTGTGCCGATCAGGTGAAAAGAAGGCTGCATCTGAAGCTTGAGCTCTCTCACTTGTGACGACAGTTCGGATCGGTTGCGGCGGCACAAAATTAATTCTCTGGTTGACAATCGAAGTCGTTGGCTGCGCGTTCGCGTGGTGAGACTGCAGACTGTTGTTCAAATTGGACACCCAATGGCAGTTGTAGTACTTTGGATGCCACTGCAAAAAGTAGCCCTCCCAGATTCGCATGATCTGAATGCCTGTCCACGGCCAAATCGGCTTGTCCCACTGCACATACTCTGGGTTCCGGAAAATGCCTTCATTCAGCAGCACGGGAGTCCACACCGACACGCTGTTCGTGCGAACGTCGTTCAAATCTCGCTGGAGCCGCGAATCGTACTGGAACGTACCGTACAGTCCAGAAGTCAGCGAATTCGCCACGTGAAGCAAAAATCGCTCGTTGAACTCAAACGCATACGGAAACTGGCGCTGCATCTGCCAGACTGCATCCAAAAACTGCAGCATGACGGGCGAACTCTTGCTTCGCTGAGCGTCTCGATTACGGTCGCCACCAAGCCGCTCTGAAAACTTGTGGCCGAACGCGCACCAATCTTTCTCGACCAATACAGCAAAGCCGCGAATCGTTCGGAAGTACGGATCGATCATGATCTGGGCAAGCGCCGTCAGCTGCGCCGTGCGGTCCCATCCGTCGCTGCAATGGACGAGCACCGACGATCCTTCGAGTTCCATCACACGCGCAATCTTCAATGCTCCATCGAGCACTCCGCGCAGGTGGTTGAGCCATCGAGTCGATTCGACGCTCGAAAGCCACGTCTTCTCATTTCCGTCTGCTGATCCTGGAAGTAGCAGCTTCACAAGTGCCAGGAACGACGACTGCATGCGGTACATATTGGAAATGTTTAGATGGTGGACCACCGCGCCGGGGTAGTCCTGTGGGGTCTCCACGCCTCCTTTGCCCATCAACCTGTTTCCAGTCGATGCTTTCAGCTTTCGCGCATCGAAAATATAAATGGGTCTCGACGACGCAGATGAGTGCGACTGGTTCTTGATGATATCGGGGAGTCGACGATACACACCGAGTAGGAGTTGATCAGAGATACTGGATGTGCCAGTTATGAGGTTACCGAGTAGCGGTTGGCTTGAGCGTGTCAGCACGCAGCGGTTGCGTCGATGGTAGTACGTGATCACTGGCAGTCGTCTCTTCGACCGGAAATCAGCGACCTTGGTCAGCGTCGCCGAGTTCATCGACGACGGCAGAAGCAACTTGGATGGATACGTCTTGCAGATGTTGCCTCGTGCGTTTTGGTAGAACTAAAAATTCAGAGAAGTAACAATTGTAAGCACACTGCACGTAATATCCTGATTGTATAATGCAATGTAGCATGGCTTACCTTCAAAAATGGCTGTGCGAGCGGGTCACCACCAACCTGGCGCTTGAATTCAAGTTCGTCGGCAAACAAGTTCCACCCATCATACTCAGCTGACGGACATTCGACCGCGTACGAAAACGCAAACGATCCACTGAGTTCAACGGTCGGACTGACTGAAGAATTTGGCTGCAGGACCGGAGACGGAGCCGTAATCGATCCGAACGATTTCCGGGAGTTTGCACTTCTCATATCCACAAAAAGAGCCGTCACTTTCGACAAGTTGGCATACGAATCCTCGCTTCCAACACCTGCGCTGTTCATTTCCGAGCCATCGTCGTTGCTTTCGCTCTCATTCGAGTGGTCCAATGATAAATACGTCGGTGGTGAGTTGCTCGCCAAAGTCATTGCGGATGGAGATTCTCGTTTGACTGTTTTGTACCGTTGCGACTCGTCCGACAATTTGCTGATGACAGACTGCAGAAACTGCGATTGCTCATCGGACACTGTCAGCGGTCCGTCCACCTGGATTCGCATTATCCGCACATCTTTGCAACTGATGGAGAGGATCGACGGCAAGCCAGTGGAATACGTGCGCGATTTAGCCCGTCGCCCGTTTGGGTACTGAACTTGCACCGTTGTGATCGCGAAAAGCGGGATGTACGGGACAGCACCTTGCAGCGCAGTGCGAAACGGAACGTACCCTTGTTCTGATGGGACGAACAAAAACCGAAAGTTGGTCACTGCGACCACGCCACGAATGCGACCCCATACCTGCGATGACTCATAGTTGTCTCCAGCTGGTCCGATCAATAGAGTTGCAGGAAACTCGGTGCCTTTCATCACAACTTCACCAAACAAAAGCTGCAGACTGCAAGCTGCCTCTTGGACTGACTCCACTTCACAATCGACAGCTCTGGGAGATTCAGGGAGCTCGTTTTGCTGAGGAGCTACAAGCGGGGAGCATGTCGAATCGGGGCCAATAATTGGAGACTCGAGCAGATACGACGGATCGAGCTGTGGCGGCGATGACAATGAAGTCGCGATCGACGGTTTGCGCATCGCTCGCATATTCGTTGATCGGCACGTGTCAACAGCGCGCTTGAACTCTTCTCGCTCTTCGTCATTCGCAAATTTTAGCTCGTGCGTTTGACTGCCTTGTCCTCCATTGTGCACGACCAGCCTTGCCACTCCAGGCGAAGAACCGAAAGTAAGTTGCTGCACAGCATCGCAATGAAAAGACCAGTATCGGTGCATGAAGACAGACTTCACGCGCACGATGCCCTGGCTGCAGTCCAGCTCGAGCGTATACCGATCGACTACCGGGTTCGCCTTTCCAAAACCCAGTGTTCGCATCAAGCCTTGACCTTCTTTTTCGTCCATCTTGTACACCGCAAAGCGAACAACTGCCGCGTGATCAATGCTCATCGTCCGATGTCCGCCTGCATCATCTGCTTTTGCGCGAGAGTCTACGATATCACTGTCATCAAAGCATGTTTGGCGTGGCAGTGAGCTCTTGTGCTGGGACGCTTCGACGGAGAGTGAATTGGTATCGCTGCTTCCATGGGAACTAGCAGCGCTCGGCGAAGCCGATTTCAAATTCGTGAAATCAAAACTTGCAGACCGCGAAAGCTTGCATTTCCTTGACGCTTTCTTTCGTACGTGGTTGGTGATCGGGACATTTTCAGCGCCACGCTTCACGCTGCCGCTAGTTTCATCTGAAATAGGTTTGATAACTGACGTCAAAACTGGTTCCATCTGAAAAAGGTTGTCATCGTCGTCCACATTTTCGATCACTGACGAGTCATCGCCGTCATTTTCGTCTTCATTTCGGTCATTGTCGTCATCGGTGCTTCCAGCAACGTCTTGAACCTCGACCGGCTGTTGGGGCGGCAGCGCCATTGAGGATGTGAAATCAACGCTCCGCGCAGCTCGTGTACGTCTTGTTTCTCGCTCACTCTCTGCATCACCATCCAGTTCGGTTTCGGTTCTGGTTTTCTTTCTGGGCAGGCGGTCGCCCACATGCATAGCACGCAAATGACCGCTAAACCAATGCTTCGACGACTGGTTCTTGTGCAACGTTGAGAGAGACATCGACCGCCGAGACGGCCGCCGTGGTAGGCTTCCCCGCTCTTCTTCGTACTCGTCGTTTGTGCCTGACGCCTCGAGAGGCGACGAAGGAGCCACCGACGAGTTGTCTCCGATCGCCATGGCGCTGCTTCGTCTTGGTAATGTCACTGGCCGCTGAGCTCCAGATGGTGCCTTGGAGAGCTCCATCACATCAAAATATCGATCCAGGGCGTTCTGGAACCACGACGAGCAACGGTCGCAAACACGGACGCACTCGTCTTGGTACCCAAAGCACGAGGGCAGTGTCTGCCGTCTAGACACGCATTTCATACAATAGGAGAATCCGCATGACGCACCTAGAATTTACAGCACACAACATCAAAAAGTGAGATACAGCCAACAACGAGCTCATGCAATAAACCTGAAGAGCTGCGTACAGTTTCGGCTGCGGTGGAACGCACTGAATGACTTGGTGCAGCTCATGCACTGTGGGTTGTTCACAGGCTGAGCCTTCGCGTGTGGAATCCCCGGCTTGCTGCTGGAACTTGTGGCGGCATTAGGCACCGTCGTCGTGTAGTCTCCTTGACTCGCGTGCTGCTGCCCGGCTGTGACGAGCATCTTGAGCTTGAGCTCGTCGACGATCTTCGTCGCGAGCTCAAGCGCCGCAGCCATCGCTTCGAGGTCGTTCTCGACTTCTGTGCGCTTCGCATGACTCTCGTCGTCGTTCGCAGCCGTAATGTACACGATTTGGTCGCATCCGTCGTCTGCGCGCGCGTCTCCTACCGCATCACCCTCGTCGTCGTCGTCTTCTTCCAGGCGCTCGGCGTCGTCTTCGTCGTCGTCGGTTGCGGTCCCGTCCATTGAAGCGTCGCCTCGCGCGTGCTGTTCGTCGTTCTCTTCCGCGCCGTCGTCGTCATCGTCGACCACCGCGTTCGGTTCAGCACGCAGCGATGCACCGTCTTCGTTGCCCAGCGGCGCTGCGCACGCGCGCGCGAGCAGCTGCGCCATGCGCACCGGGCTCCTCAGCAGCTCCGCCACGCGCAGGTCCATGGCCTGTGCGTCCAGCGCCAGTGCCGCGCGCCGCTGTGTCGTCATCTCGAAGCGCGCCGTGTGGAGAAAATGCGGACTCGGTGCTGTTGGTATGTGATTCTGATGAGTGCAACGCTCCAGTATATGGCGCTTTGTATGCGAACCCCTCGTTTCCCCCTATCGAGAAAAAATTAATCAAATCGCACTTTATCGGAGCGTTCCGAGAATATTATGCAGCAGGGGATGGGAGCCATCGTTTGGTCTATAGCAAAAAAGGGGCGTTTTCTCGAGAGGTTGTTCTGCGCGCTGTGAACTGGAGCAAGTGCTCGTATTCCTCCTTCGCTCTGTCGACGACGAACGCGGCGTGGCGAGTCAGGACGTGTGCGTTCTCCGTCAGTGTATCACATGAGGAAACCTTGCTCTGGGGGGGCGCATCATGCGAATCGCGAGTTGCTGCCACAAAATGGCTATTAGAGCATTTATAAAAAATAGAAAGTGCTCTATTGGCAAGCGTCCAGTAGCAGTACAGTATGCCACCCAAACTGTTTTGACACGGTCGAAGGACCACTATTCGAAGCACCAATGTGCATCGTTTCGAGCGCACACTGTAGACACAAATGCGCTGTTGCTTCCGGCAGCTTTCCGCGTGCGTGTGCGGGTCTTCGTGGGCGCTCTGTACTGCGTGCCCCGCTCACGACGATATGTCAGGAGCCACAACTGCACGAGCCACTGTGAAAACAAGACCGATCTCCCCATCGTCTGCACATCATAACAACCTGAGAAACCAAGTCCCGGGTCATCGGACCTGGTTGCTGGAGATCAGCTTCTCGGATCAAACTACGCGTCTCGAGCGAATTTCGACAGTCTCCGCGCAACG
>JAADVP010000701.1:0-15879 GCA_023335675.1 Globisporangium solare
CACAAACAACACGTGCGAGTACGAAGCACTACGAGAAGGCATGGCGTTCGCGACGAATGAACTGAACGGCACGGCGGCCCACCTCGCGGTATTCGGTGATAGCAACATGATCATCGACGCGCAAAATGGTCTCGCGACTATATCAGCGGAGCACCTCCGCGAATCAAGTGCCAGAGTGGACGAGCTCGCGGGCAGCAACGCACGGATCTCCTGGCACTACGCCAAACGAGAGCGCAACAAGATGGCAGACTTGCTCGCAAATATTGCCATGGACTCGAAAGAAAGCAGGATCTTCAGACCCGACGCACCAGGACACGACTGGGAGAGGGTACGACACATACAGCAAAACATGGAGAACGACATCCGAGGGATTCCGTTGGCATGGAAGCGAATAGCGATCGCAGAAACGCTCAGAAAGCTTTAGGGTTCTTAAGCCACATCGGTAGCTAAATAGAACACCTCTCTCTCTCGACACAAAGCCAACATGACTCCATCAAAAGTGAAGCAGCGCGTTTGAAGGGCAACGTACCTCTACGAACAACTTCAAATGCTGAAACTTGCATTAACCGCTTCCTGCGTATAATATAATCCTATCATAAGTAGGATACAAGATTATATCAACAGTAAAAAGGTTTATAACGCACGCAGCGTTGCTCGAAGGTACTAATCTTCAGTTCGGATATCCCATGTCGTACGAATGTATCGCGGTCTTGTATTGAGCGCATCGGCATCCATGTTTTGCGCGCCCGCCTGTTGCGTTTTCCCCCCTTTTTGTATGGCGGCAACAATAGACGGACGCGGCCCACTTTTCTACGAGCAGTAGCGACCGAGCACACACGAATGCCTCGCAACAACCGCGGCGGGAACAAGGGCGGCAACGCGGCCGGCAAGCGCGCGGCACCGTACGAGAACGCGCGCGCGACGCGTAAGGAAGGCGGTGGCCGCAACGCCTCCAACAACAGCAGCAAGGGCGGCAACAAGGGCCGCGGAGGTGGTCGCGGCGCCAGCGCATCGAACGCCAAGGGCGGCAAGGGCGGGAAGGGCGGCAAGGACAGCAAGCCCAAGCCGCGCACGGCCGAGGACCTCGACCGCGAGATGGACTCGTACTGGGGAAAGTCGGCCGAGCACGCACAGAAGAAGCTAGATACCGACATGGACGACTACTGGAAGACCAAGGGCCAAGCAGGTACAGAACTCTTTTTGACGGCGCATGCTTATGGAGGAAAAAAAAGAAAAAGTTGCTGACTTGTTCTTTATTTATTTGCCGTGTGGTAGTAGCTGAAGACGAGGACAAGACCGAAGAGAAGCCCGCGGAAGACGCGCCTACGTCGTCAGAAGAAGCCCCAGCTGCCGATAGCGCGGAGGCTGCTGCGGAGCCTGCGGAAGACAGCAAGGCCGAGTAAAACCGCGCGCGATGCCATGACATTCTGCTTCATAGTACACAGAAAGACGAAGGGCTGAAGCATGGAAGCGGCGTCGCGTGACGTGGACCAGGGGAAGCAGTGGGGTCAGAGTGGGCCCCACCTTCCGTGCCCACAGAGCCTAGAAAGTCATTCATGCGCCCCGTTCGTCCACTCTCTTCGCCGACATCTCCTGATAGATATTGTTATTATAGCTATCCCATCCTCTCCTATTCCTCCTTACCCTTCAAAGAAAAAAAAAAAGCAACGCATGCCTCCGACTTCGACCGCTTCCGCACACTTTCCCAATTCACATCTACGCCAAATTCCGCTTCTTTTTATCATTATATTCGGTGGGTTCTGTGTTTCTTTCTATACAACGCTACGCATATGCAGTCCGATTATTCAGCCAAACACTTGCTGCAGTTTGCCCGCAGCCGCGAGCACGAGCCAGAGGATGCCGACGATGACCGAGAGCATGGACGAGAAGATCGATATCCGGAACGCCATCATCTCGGAGCGCTCGCCCAGGCGGCCCGTGGCCTCGCCGTACGCCGCGGCAAACACGCCCATCGTCGCGATCGACGTCATGCAGAACGCGCCCAGGTACATGACAGACTTCATCGTGTCGTGGAGCCCGACCGCCGGCAGCACGCCGAGGATGCCGCCGGGCCCGGCGATGCCGTGTACGATCCCCACGATCAGCGCCGTGCACTACGCGCAAAAGCAAAGTGTTAGCCTCCGAATCGATGGCCCGTAAAAAACAACTGACACAAAAAGCGTACCTTTTGGGTCTGCGCGTTCTTGAAGTCGATCGTGGGGCATTTGATGCCGCAGAACTTTGGCGTGGAGTAGTCGTTGGCAGTGGTCTCATCGTCGGATTTGTCATCGGATGCGTGGCTGCGGCTCGAGAGCAATTGCTGTCGCGACACGGTGCTCTCCGTGGGGCTGTCGTCCAGTGAGAGCACGTCCAGTCGGCTTTCGTGGCTCTTGCTCAATTCAGCGTCGAGGTCCTCGCTCCCCGCAATCGTGTCAGCCTCCGTGTCTACGTCGTCGTCGTCGATCTGAACCTCATGCGCCTTCTTATTAAGCTCATGGAGCCGCTTGCGGTGTCTCGATGGTGACGTGGTCTCGTTGTTTACCTCTTCATCACCGCTCTCTGCAGAGGACGACTGGCTGTTGCTAGCCTTGCCCGCATTCGGCAGCATCGGTGCCTTGCTCGCCTGTCCGGGGGACAAGCCCTGGTCACTGTCGTCGTCGTCCTGCTCGCGCACGCTATCGCTCTTGCCGTCGTCGCTGCTATCGTCGTCGCTATCGTGCTGCGCGAGCGCGTGGTGCTGCGCCTTCTTCATGCTGAGCTTCTCTTTCTCGAACTTGCGCTTCTTCTTGCTCTCCTTGGCCTTCTTGAGCCCCTCGTGGACGCCGTAGAGCCCCAAGCCGACCATGAAGAAGCCCACGAGCACGTCCGTGACGACATTGAGCACGGAAAAGTCCAATTCGCCGTCCAGCGAGATAAATATGACGGCCATGATGATGAGGCCGATGCTGTGGCCGCAGCCCCAGCGGATGCCGAGCGCGAATGAGCGCCACGACGAGCCTGCCGACAGCGTCGCGAGCGCGCTCAGGTGGTCCGGCCCCGTGAGCACGTGGATGAGTCCGAAGAACATGCCCGTGAGCGCCAGCTTGAGCGGCGACGCCTGCGCGAGCGCGGTCTCATCGCCGGCGCCCAGATGCATCGCAGAGGCCTCGGCTTCGACGCGCAGCCATCGCGTCGCGTCGTGGACCATCGTGCTGCAGCGCGTGTCCTCTGTCGTCGCGTATCAAAAATGGACCTCATGCACCGTCGCACTGTTGTGTTTCGGGGCACACTGCATTGACGTAGACGACGCCTATTTTAAATCTAGGGAAATATTTCGTATATCAAGGATGGATCCGGGACATACAAAATTTAAGATTCTGTATCGAATGTTGAAATACGTTGAAGAAGGTACTGAGATTGGAAGTTGGCGTTTTATGGGCCGAGCCATCCCTATACACAGTCCGAGTCAGTCTCTTTGACAGGTGTCTACGACTCACATGGCGTTTGCTACTTCACGCATCAGACACGCACACGCGGCCTCGTTACTTCAGAGCAAATCTGGGAATGATCCACATTGAATCCAATTTCGGTCAGGGTCTTTCATTTTCCAACGAAAAATTCAACGAAAACACTGATGTGCAATATCAAAGCGACACACAAGCTGTCCATGGTTGCTAACACTAACACTTCAAGCATGAGGGCGTATCTTGGAAGCTTTTTGGTCCCCTCTGAAACCCTCAACGACAATGTTTGCGTTTCGTCATGCGCGTTAGCGACCTCCTTTTGGGTAGCATCCCCGAGTGCAGCGATCTCGGCTTGCGCAGCTCGCAACTCGGAGTGTAGTTTTTTCACTGTTCCTCGAGATTTTTTCAGCGCAGAATGCAGGCACTTCGCTGCTTCCACCGGCGCCATGGGAAAAGAAAACTCCTGTCCCCATGTGTACGCGCCAAGTGTCAGGAAAACTGGCACTTTGAGCATTAACGTCTCTGAGCAAAAATCCAGTACGCAATCGTTGCCGCTTTCCACGAGAAGTCTGTCCAACGAGACCTATTAGGACCGCACATGTAAGCAAAGTGCCAGAAAGAATAGCGTGTTTCGCTGTGCTGAATGATGAATCGCACCGCACAAAACGCAAGTGTGATATCGGTCGAGAGTACTGTTCCATGTGACGCAAATTTCTCAATCGTCTTGAAATTGCACTCCCTGCAGAAATAAGAGATAAAAACAGATTGTTTGCGTTGCCGCTCTGAGCAAGAGATTAAAATGTACTACAAACCATTCCTCGCCCGACGAAACATTCTGGAGCCAGATTTGACCGAAGACAGCCCCTGTAGGCGGCTGGATGCGAAACTTGAAATCTTCATGATCGTCACTGTTGTAAATGTACGCTTCGCTTGTGAACATTTCCGTCAATTTGCCGCCATTCCACTGTGCACAGTTCACCATCGAAAAGAGTTAGCGAAAAAAGAGAAAGCTAGGACGGCTTGGCCGCAAAAACGAAAGTGCGAGCAAGTTTGGCAACAGCAAGAGATGAGGCAGTTGATTTGAACGGCAGTTGAATCGATGGTGGTTTTCGGAACTGGCTGAGCGCAGCTGACTTTATCTCAGAAGAAAATGTTCGCGATGACACTGAGCGGGACGTGGGAACGATGCTCCCAAGGCTCTGCTACAGATAATGATAATAGAAAAAGACTTGAATGGAGGCTAACACATCCAGAATAGCCGAGTCTTGATGCCAAGTCAATCTCAAGGCTCAACTCCCCACCCCAGACTTCACATCTTTTGCACAGGTTCCAATCCATCCAAGCCACGTGTCTGAGGTGCTGATTGGAATGCACACGTTGCTTCACCACGCACATACTTGGCACCGAGGCCAGCGCTTGAAGTCAAGAAGCGAGATGCGCTTCTTCCGAACGGGAACAAAGAGCCTCAGCAGAAATCAGCTATGCTCACTTCCACATGTCCGTCGAATTTTATGAGATCCATTTAAATGCAGGCAATAAATCTATGAATGAATGACCCCTAGGCAATGAAGCTAGGAACGATGGCCGGTAGTACTACTTGTGTGGAGTAAATTGCCTTTCTGGTATTTTGCTCGTCTTGTGTCCCGGCATCTTCGTTTTCTTCATAGGATGCTTCCACCCTGTCAAGTAGTAGTTTTCGCTATCTCTTGACGTGGCCAATATTTCACCAAGCACTTGAAATCCTTCACAAGGGGTTTTCAAGGTCTTTGTGGTAATCGTGGGGCCATGCTCGATCCAGAAAAACTGCCATAAATTGTTGAAATCTGTGCGTAGCGCGAACACACCTTTCTCCTCGGTTGATAGATCCATCGCAGCGAATTGAGCATTAGCTTGCATATCGCCACCCGAACGACCAGAAAGCGTTTTGACTTCGATGATCACGTGAACGCCATTCAGGGCCTTGAAGCCATATGGCTTGCATCGGTTATTGATGGCCACTATGACAATATCTGGGGTACCAACAAGTCGATTTGGTGTGCCTGGGATGTTTGCATCTAACAGGTGATTGCACTTGGCTACGTCCAGAATCTGAAGCTTACTGGATGGCAAAACGCTCGACAAGTGCTCTTTCAGGTACGATATGTATTCATCACGCTGCTGAACTTCATCTTGTCTGGGTTCCACTTAAAGCAAGGGATATACTCTAGGTGGTCGTCCGCCGACGCCAGACCAATGCCAGCTTCCTCAAACACCTTGTTGCCCTCCTTCTTGCTCAGCTTCGAAATTCAATACACTGTCTCTTGCGGATGTTTAACTGGTAATGGAACGTAGGTTTGTCGTTCCGTTGATTCACTTGGATCTTCGGTCCGAGCGAAAAGCTGAAATCGGCTGCCTCTTTTTTGCCATTGTTTGTGTCAAAGCAATCCGTCAAGGTGTTGGTGCCAACGGGTTGCAATTCCAAGGTACTTCGCGCACTCTACCATCTCGCCCAGCGTTGTCAGAAGTTGCCGCTGGCCCACTCGCCGAGCGAACGCCTGCTCTGGCCAATTGCGAGGAATGACGGGAGCACTTTGGTTTTGTTTCTTGAGGCGACTTCGTGATGGCACATCAACTTTGCACGTGTACCAACTAGTCCATCAAGCAGCGCTCGACGCTTGCTGACGAAGCATGTCCACATGCTGAAGCAAGTTGTTTGTCTCGGCGCGCGGAAAATTCACGAATGCGGAATGCAGCCTAAGCGCAGCGCATTCCCCGCTGGCATGCGCCAATGGAGTCAGTGTCGGGAGCCAATTCTGGATCGCGCACACGTCAGACTCCGACACCCATATCAGTTGAGAGCCGCGCGTGCCTCTTGACCAGCTGGTCGGATGACTACACTGTCCACGAAGTAGACAGAATGCATAAAATGTATCCATCCAGTCTGAGAAACCCTTTCCTATTTTTTGTTGTTGTTGAGTATCTTGGATATGTCGAGCGAATCGTCACGCCTCTACACACTTGGGTACACTTGAACTGAATGTAGCCATCGGGAGCTGGATCGTCTGAATGGTGGCGGAAATACCTTTCACGACAACAAGGATGTCGCTGTCGTTCATGTCGCTTAATGCCGCAGCTGCGTGCGCCTTCAGTGTCCAAGCGGCTTTCGCTCAGTCTTGATTTGCCATTCTGTGGCGTATATATCACTTTCCTTTCTCGCGCCTGTCAGACTGTTCACTGCATGGTGAGCAACGCGCCAGTTGGAGAAATGGCACGTTGCAACGGTCGTACTCTGTCAACACGCCACTCTATCAGCCCAGTTGTTGACTTGAAGACGGGTGTGGAGTCGGCATGGACGACGGAGTGGCATCCGTCATGGGCGTCACGCTTCTGCAAGGGCGAGTGTATCAATTCTGCGTCGAATTGCCGACACGCTCCAACTTTGGCGCAATCTCGTTATATGACCGAGACACCAAGCAGCAGTGGTGCGTATGAGTTTCACTGCCGTACTGTTTGCACCACACACTCCAATGCACTGATCCATTTACGCACCGTCCATCCATGCAGGGAATGCGTTGTGACTGACTACGCCAAGTTTACGCGGAACGGTACATTGATACCAGAAAAGAGAGTGCTGCTTGCCGTCGCGGATTGGCTGGAGGAGTCCCCCAACATCCCACCGGAGGTCGTCACCCTACGCCCCGTGTTGCGCAATGTGTTCAGCATGAAATACTTGATCGTGGCGGTCGTCACGATGATATGCGGGCGAAGCTGGGAACCAACGTACACGTTCCCCATGAAGCGTTTGACTCGAGAGTTGGTGGCACCACAGCGACGACTGGGGACGAGGACAAACCCGGTATTGATCGACGGCAGGTCAACGCAATGGCTCGACATGCCGGTCGAAGCGATGAGGACGACAAAGACGGCGACGACAGCGTCATCATCGACTTTGGCGGCTTGGTAGAGGTAACTAAGAGAATCTGAACGTTCCCCAGTAGCTTCCCAGAGACTTGTGAAGGACAGATCTTCACGTCAATCAAACGAATGGACGGCCACTACACGACTGAAGCGCACGATGACACGGAATTTTGTCGATCCTGAGTAGGTTGTGCTAGCTGACGGTATCTCATCCATTGGGCTGCTTTGGCTCAAGCTTTCTTCGTATCTCGTGCTTCCATTGTGGGTTCCAACACGTTTCCGTGTGCCTTATCAGTTGTTGATTGCTGACGCGTGTTTGCCTTGCTAAATTGCTGGGACATCTCGAAGCAAATAGTGCCTGGCGCTGCAAAGTGTAGCGACTAGGGAGCTTGAGCTGTAGCCACAACAGGCGCTTGAAACCGAGCGATGCTCTTTCGTGTGCTGCCAAAGTTGGCCGCGTCGACACTGGTTTACGAGCACACGCACTATTGGCTCACCACTCACCTTTAGGTCCAGTATCTTGCTCCTGATGCGTAGCTCGCCTTGATACGCCACGAATAGCTAGTTTGCTGCGTGGAGCATAATTAAACACAGCTCTCGAGCGATTGCAGAAACCCTGAGGCTGGCAGCCATGCATCACAGACGTGAGGTCGCAAATATAGAAGCAAAGGAAGAGCGCTCTCCATTTGGGTTCTGAGGGACTTTTCACTCTTCGGTCGTCTCCAAGGTCCTGGAAGCTGCGACTTCTTAGCTCGGAGTGCGTCTCACAGTCCGCTGATCATGGGGCTGCTCGGTCGCTGGGTGGCGAGCCACGTGTGCGTCGGGATCGGGTACATCTACCCCGTGTACGCGTCGGTGCACGCGTTGCACGTCAAGAACAAGCATGAACTCATGCAATGGATAACATTCTGGTACGTTTTGCTGTTCATGCTCTCACTTGATACTGCGTCATGCTTCATCTAGCGCGGTTCCATTGCCCGTAAACCAAAACAGGACCGTGAATGCGTTGTTCTGCGTCGTGGAGATGGTCGGAGACACGATCGTCGCCTGGGTGCCGTTCTACTACGAGGCCAAGATCGCGCTGCTCGCGTGGCTGGTGCTGCCTTCGTACAACGGTGCGCGGATCCTGCACGAGAAATGGCTCGCGCCGACGTTCATCCAGCACGAGGAAGCGATCGACTCGGCGATCAACGACCTGAAGCGCAAAGCCAGCGAGACCATGATGCAAATGTGCAAGGACACCGCGATCCTCGCGCTGCAGCGCAGTTCCGGCGTCGTCGCACAGGGACAGCAGTACGTCGCGGCTCAAATCGTGCAACAGGTGTTTGGTAAACCGGGCTCAACGCCGCCGCCAAGCTCGAGCGAAGTGCGCGTCCCGTCCTTCTTTTCCATGTTCAGCTCGGACGCGAAAGATGAACGCGACGCTCAACCCAAGAGCATGAAAGCTATCGAACCCGACGCCCCCAGCCATGAAAAGAGCACGAGAGATAACGTTTCCGAGAGCAAACATGACGTCAGCAGCGAGGACCAGCACCGTTCTCAAAGGAAACCTTCAAGCAAACCCTCAAAGCAGACCAAGTCAGAGCATCGATCCGATGAGAAGCCAACCCCAAAGAACAAGGAAAACGCACCGTCCCCACCTCCATCCGCGCCGGCTTCGTCTTCATCATCCTCTCGTCAGGAGAAAAGCAAGGAGTTGGTCCAGCATTTCAAGAAATTGCTCGTGAAAGACTTCAAGCTGCAATATCATGCGTCGAAGGGAGTCGTGAAGAACCGCACGCTGCGTCTCAAAGACGCTGACTCGAGGTTCGTGATCTTCGAGAGCTCGTCATCTGCAGCAAACAATAGCAGCATGTCAAAAAAGAAATCCGTCAAGCTCTTCATCCTCAACATCCGCCGCGCCTCGGCCTCGATCCTGGAGGACGACGACGACACCACAGCGGCGCTCCTGGGCAACCTGGACGTGAACCTCGCGTTCTTGCTGGACAACGGCAAAGCCGCGCTGGTGTCTGAGGCCGAGTCGCAGAAAACGCGCGACCTGCTCGCCGCGGGCATGCGCTTGCTGGTCACGGATCACAAACGCCACGACGCCGCGGCGCTCGCGAAGCTCGACGCGCTCTCCAAGAAGCAGCTGCTGGCCTGCGCGTTCGCCCAACTGCGTTCAGCATCGCCGCTAACGAGAAAGAGCCGCAAGTGAGTGAGCTCCTACAAAATCCTTTCTCGATTGATCAATAATAATAAATAATAAATCCTCTATATCTTTTGTGTGGGCGCGCTTTCCTCATGCCGCTTTCCTCACGCCGCTTTCCGCCACATGACGGCGCCCAGAGCCGCGCGAATGGCTTCCGTGGGCGTGCGCTGCTTGTGATAATCGCCCCCCGACTCGTCTGTTGTCGACTCGGTCTCAGGCGCCTCGCTCGAATTCGCAATGCTTTCTTCTATCACGCGGCTTTCCTCGAGACCGCGTCGCTTGCGGAATACCTTTCGCCGCGCGTCCAGCACTTTCGGCGTCAGTTCGTAGAGCTCCACGTCCATTTCGAGCTGTTGCACCGAGTGATTATCGTAATAACCCACGACAAACGGCGTCGTGATCTTCTTTTCGTTGCCTCGAAGCCATGCCGCGATGCGCTTTGACACAATGATCTGCCCGCCAAAGCCAATGTCGCCGATCTCGCGTCCGATGAGCTCCGATGCGCCAATGTAGAGCGTCTTGCCTGTCACGGGGTGGATCTGCATGATGAGCTTGCCTTCCTCGTCAACATTCGTATCGTGGATCCCCATCCGCACTCGAATCCCGCGGAAAATCGGTTGCGGCTTCAGCGCGATCGCCCACTCGGTCTTTGTCGAGGTCACCAGACCGTCCAACTCCGACGGCCACTTGGCCTGCAACAACTGAAGCTGAACGTCCAAACTATAGCTCACTGCGTCCTGGGCCGAGTGGAACGCCAACTGGAACGAATCGCCGACTGTCGTGATCTCGTAGCCGTTGTATTTCGGCAACAACGAGCGCAACAAGTCATCGTGAAGCTGCTGCGCGACGTCAATCACGTGTGGCGGTGCCTGCGCCCACAGCGCGCTCGACGACTCGATATCTGTGACGACAAAGACTGGGTCCGTTGGCGGCGTCGTTTCTTCTAGCCCCATATACGAATCATGGCGCCGCGATGCGCGCAGACTGGCCCATTCCGGAGAATTGCGGATATGTGTCGGGATGATCGGAGACAGCATTCGAAAGCAGCACTGCTGGCTGCCGCCCATTACGAGCGCCTGGGCTGCGCCAAATAGATAGTACAGCATCGTCGCGAGGCCAACGATATAATCCGGCACGCAGTCGACTTGGTCGGCACTCATTGCGAGCAGCGCGACTTGCAGGAAACAGTACGGCAGCGTGAAGATGATGCACACGATGAGCAGGAGTTTCAGACGCTGGTACAGCGGGGACGCCATGAGCATGCCGTGGATGTGCTCGTGCTTCCTCCCTGAGTACCGCAGCACGATGAGCGAGCCTGCTGCGTACAAAACTGACACGATGATCATGACCAATTCCGAGATACTGATAAACTTGTATGTGCGGTTGTACCCTTTCTGCGTGATCACGACCGGAAGCCCCGCGCCTAGAAAGATGACGGTGATCGCGATCGCGCGGTACACGTACTTCCGGATCGTCGCGAGCTCAATGTCCCCGCCGCGGTCGATCGTGGCCATCGCGAGCTTGAAGATCTCCCTCGTCACGAGAAAGATCCAGTACGCGCTCATGAGGAAGAACACGTTCTGCACCATCAAAAAGCACGTTAGCGTGTTGGACAACGGGTTGGCGTTGTGCGTGAGCTTGGTGATGTACGCGGCTTCGCCGCCGTCGTCGCGGTGATCGGGCGTCACGATGCTCTCGATCGGGTTGTCCGAGTCCGAGTCGTCCACGGACCCGGCCATGGCGGCCGCGTAAAACAGCCTTCGCGTCGCCGCAGCATCTTCGTCGGCAGCCTGCTGCTTCGCCACCAACTGGTCGGTCTCGAGGATCAGGTACGTGTAAAAGAGCCCGCCGGCAAGCGCGTGCAGCGCGCTCGAGAACAGGAAGCAGCCAATGACGAAGCGCACGGTGGAGCGCAGCATGTCGCCGCCGAGCTTGCGCATGTGGTACGTCGCGAGCATCGTGGCGAGAAACGAGAAGAAGAGGCTCGCGCAGTAGACGTACATCCACGTCGTGTCCATCGCGACCTCGTGCTGCTTCTGCAGACTGATCGCGAGTGCGTCGGTCGTCTCCATGCGGATCCCACGGTCTGGTGCTGGGGTTTTCTCCCGATTAATCCGCCACTTGGAGCTGCGACACGTCGTGAGATATGAACGGAAATGAACCACGCTCAGTTGCAGCAAATGATTCGACCGGAATTCGAAGCGCGCTTCTGGATCTATCCGATATATGTCGCTGCCGCGCGCACAATAGTGAATGTACCGCGTGCGCTTCTGGATGTATCGACGCGCGCGTGTGTATGTGTGTACTAAACTAGCGCTGGCAGAACAAGCAGCCACTCGGCTCTTCTTCCTCGTTCTGCCCTTCGCGGAACACTGCGCGACCGGGTTTCTTTGCTGCTGGAGTGTCTTTTGCGCGGCTTTTTGCTGGGAAACTGAAGCGCGCAAGGCCCGCGGAACGGTGCTGACGGGCGGCGTGCGCACTTGGAGCTGGCGAAGACGCGCACACACACGATACGCGCAGCCGCGGCGAGCAATAGTGGAATGCGCGCAATGCGAGAGAGTGGTGACGACAGGCAGAGGGTTACAGCTTTTTCCGTCCTGCAGAAATAGAGACCTTTATAATATGATACCAGGATTGGTCTCAACCACCTCGATTTCAAGCGACTTGGTTAAAAGTCGGTGTTCAAGACAACTGTAAAACCGCATTCCAGCCGTTTTCGCCAACTAGCGCATGTTGTTGCTTTAACGGTGTGTGGCGAATCGCTGAGAGTGCTGGTCGTGGAGCGGGTAGGGGTGTCAGATTCTAAACCCTAGACAGAGCGAGGTATTACTGTATTTTTACCCACAAACAAACAAACAACGGCAAGAGACTTAACAAAGCTGCTTTATCTCAGTGCAATGGCTCATTGCATGGCGAATACGAGTCTCGTATCTTGGCAAGCGTACTGATATTGCATTTAATGGCTGTTTTTTGTACTGAAATGTACAATCAACGCTTGATTTGCAAGTGAACTGTAAATACGAAACGAGTCAGAGCCTTTGTGTATACTTGCGAAGGGCGCATCAGCCAATGAGGTTGCACCTGCAGCCCTTTTGAGGTGGCGTAATACGCGGCAACATGTTTATTTTCTGTTTTCTCGTTCTCAAGAAGAACATTACTTTATGGGAAGCAGTTGGACACACCCGCAAGCATACCCTCAATAATCTTCTGCACGATTTGATATTTTTTTCTTCTTGTTCTTGGGTTCGACTTGAAGTTCTTGAGTATAACCCTGTCCTAGGCGCCACACACAACTGCCAAATATCGTTTTATTCCAGATAAAAACACCCTTTGGATGCAGGGTAGATACAAATACAGTGCATTTTACGAACTACAAGTCTGAGATGTACAGGTTTTACTGCAATGTATTAGCTCAATGGCTGCTTGTAGAAAAATGGTAGCTGGCTTTATGGTAAAATCAGTTTTTGCACTGCACAGGTTTTATTTTTTAAAAGAAACAGAGATTTAGTAAAATGCATGGACGGTTTTGTAGGTAAAAATGGTAAAAACTCCTTGAAGTTATACCTATTGGTTGCTCCCGTTTCAGGATGGCGGTGAGGATGCGGCTGCTGAGCGCGAACGCCACAAAGGAGACGCTACACCACCCCCCGAAGTGTCGATCGAGACCATTCGCATACCAGGTCGCTACTGCGTATGCGACATTCCACATTTTGTTTATATTTGACGTTTTACTGGCCAAATCTGTCGAAACCCGAGTAGCAGCGGTTTCGCAGAAATTTCGGTTAGTATTGCCACGGTGATAAATCGTTTTTCAAAGTGATGATTCGTATTCGCTCGACTCAAGGTAGGACTGGATGGTCTCAATGCGCTACAGTAAAAAGGTTGTGATGGCCTGTATCAAAATTCGACATGACGAGCACAGGCGCGTATACACGAGCGGAGACACAAAGCTGCCTCATCATGAGGCTCATGACAGTTTGTTCTCAAATAATCCGCCACGTCCTTATGACGAAAGCTTGTGAGAGCAGCCGCGAAGAAAATCCACTTTTGAGCCACTTTTCTTTTCTGCTGGATACAATGCATCATGGCCGGAGCGAGCAGCGACGGATTTTGCTTGTGATGCCTGCTTAGGTACACTACATAACACGCTCAGCGAAGCAGACCTTATTTCGCTCGTTTTCACTTTCGAGTATTGCTTGTAGCAGCATGCATATGAAAGCGACGTGCTGGATCACAGACCGCTATTTAATCGCTTGCTGTGTTATGTGCAAAGCGGTGCCGTGTGTCTTCATAAAACTCGCCATAACATGACTTTTTTTATTATAAAATCGGCAACTGATGATTTCACACGATTAATGTATCGAAAGTGACAACTGACGATCGTTTCGTGTTGTAAATTTGCTACATCTTGCGACGGCCCCATCCAAGAACACGGCAGCAACGAGTGCGAGTTCGCTCAGCGATCTTGAAAGTGCTGTCGTACGGTGTGTCAAACCCCAAGTGGAGCATACACTCAAGATGCTTGCATGAAAGACATCAACTCTGAAGACAAACACGAAGCAAGGGATGACCAGATTTCTGCTGCCAAGAGGGATGTCCTGAGGTTGACTCAAAAATCCAGAGACTAGCATGAGGGTCTACATGCTTTTTTGAAGTGACTGACGAATCATCTAGGTCACTCTTTGCTTTTGGTGTTCTCAAAAGCACCTCGACGTTCTTAATCTGGTTAACGGCAGCGAAGGAGGCGTGAAATTTCATTATGCAGCGTCAATCGATTGAAATGGTCAATAATGACGTCTGTTGATCACAAGAAGTGAGAGTCCGAACAACGCTCCTAAAGTTGACAAGTTTTGACCATCCATCCGATCGGGTTTGCCACCGTTGAAAACAGCGACAACGACAACTGCGGTCTCATTTCCAAAATGAACGCCCAATGCCCGGATCTAACTCCACGATCCAGACCCAGAATTTGATCTGGGCAGGCAGCGAGCTATTCTGATACCGGATCGAGTGCGCGTCCAGCTGCGGAAGAATTTCGATCAAGAGTAAGCATTCAAAACGAGAATGGTAAGCACTTTTGGACGCACGAGCGGCGAATGAAAAGTTTGCTTCATGCTAAACGCTGTAACCCTTCGTAGGGAGTGTGTGGTCAAGAGCGCCGACGACTACACCCACACTGGAGCGGCTCTTCCAGTTGTCGTTGAATTGAGCCGCTTGTCGGTGAGGACAAACATGCCACCCCCGTAATGTTCTACCCACCAAATTTGTTTATACTGGTGGAAATATGCGTAGATGGCGTTGTCCCGGGCAACCTCTTTGGACAAAGGATGCGTCGTGCTGCGTAAAGTGGGCGAGGATATAGTCTTGGAGGTTAACGGGACTGGTGATGCTAGTGGCAATGACACGTCTGCCGACGAGCTGACTCGTGCAGCGATATTTCACATAAAGGCGTTACCTTTGAAGTCGTCGGCATCGTTGGCGAGTTCTCAACAATCCGAGGGAGGCAGCGCCACGCCGGCGAATGAAGCAGCGAAAAAGCCCGCGATTTCGAAAAATCGTCAGAGGCGGGAAGCCAATCGATTGAAGCGACAGCATGCAGAAATGCCTCCAAAGCCCTTCTCTATTGACTGGCAGATCGATACCATAATGAACAGCATCGATCCTACTGGGAGATGCACCATGGCGCCGTGTCTCCGTGCGCGATCCCGAGAAATCTTCAAGAACAGAATGCCTTTTTGACGTAGGCTGTTGACAATCATTGTTATGCGAACCATTAAGATGAGTTCTTACGAATATATGGATCTTTTTCATTATTCCTTTGGACTTGCCTGCAAGTGCATAGTTTGAAGCCGATCTGAGAGCGCAAGCATGTAAATTCTCCAACCGTCAGTATTTTGTGCAATACTACTCTGTCCAAAAAAGAAAGTATCAATTACATTATTGTAGACCGTTCTCCACGAAAAACACAAATATGAAGACGCGCAAAGTAGCATGCGATTCGTCTTGATGTGCTCTGTCGTGCTATATTTTCTTTATCCACTTAACTCCCGTCGTCTTTCGTGTGCGTGATTCGACATTGTATGAAATTGCTGAGAATGCACAGAAAATTTCGCAGTGCTGCAAGTTTTTATCCTTAGCAGGCGAGCAAGGTATGACGTGAAAGGTTACGTTTTGTGTTGCACAATGCTCCTACAGTGCGCGCCAAAAGTAAACGAATGAAGAGAAAAATTTGATTACTTCGCAAATATTGCAGATTAAAAGACGAGAATTAGATCAACGAAATCTACAAATTAAAAGGAACCCCCATACACTTTTCAAGCTGATTCGATCATCCAGTGCAGAGTTGCG
>JAADVP010000702.1:0-15874 GCA_023335675.1 Globisporangium solare
GTCTTGCAGTTATAAGAGGCGAAGGCAATAAGGTAGCATACTAGGACACTCTGTTGAACCTTTAAGCGCAGCAATCCAGTCGTAAACGCCCCCAAACTGATCTGTTTTCATCTGTCCTTATGTTTATGTCGGTCTCTTTAAATTTATAGCTTTTTCTTGTGGACTTTAAGAAGTCCAATGGAGCTGAAATTGACACACAAGATTGTCCCTGTAGCATTCTACAACATAACAAAAAAATAAACTTCGCAGAGTAAAAATTCTAGAAAAAATCCAATATCTCGAGAAAAAAACGGTGTCCTTAAGATTATGGCGCGCACCTTATATAGGAATGGCTCGTGGTAAGTGAGGGAGCTAACTAATCTGGTCCACTGTCAGTGAGGGAGGCTTAGCGAGTCTGATGGTTGGTTGCTACCGCGATCTTAGCTCTGTTCTACCTGGTAAGAAGTGTTGCTTTGCCGTTGCCGTCTGGATTGAGACTTGTCTCATAGGAGGCAAACTGAATGGATCTGCGAGAGCTCACACCGAGCTCACCCTTGCAAATGCGCACGAAGCCATATCACTTAAAAGGATCTGAGAGCGCAACGGTTCGATCGCTTGCAGTGAGATCCTTGGTCCATATGATTTATTGTAGACCTGGACTATGTGGAGAGCTAAGGCGACGCACTCAAGGCAGTAAAATGGGGCGAGGGAAATAGATATGCTTTAGCATATCCTCTCGATCCCGAAACGCAGCATTTTGTCGCTGGTGTTCGATCATGCATCCTCGACGTACCGCGCGCACGAGCAAACGCACCGTAGGGCGGCTTAATATCGTCGTCTTCGGAGGATTCACACCTTGTTCGACCAAGAACTGGATAAGCTCATCTTTGCCAGATAGACAGTTTGCCATATCCATCACTGAAAACCCGAACCGGTCGACACGCTCGAAGTTTGCGGATTGAGCAAGCACCAAGTGCTTCACAATTGGTAAATGTCCCTTCCGAGTTGTGGAGAAGAGCGCAGACTCTTTTGCATCGCCCAATAACTCCATGTCAGCCCCATGCTCGCACAGGAATTTGACAATCTCCAAATGTCCTTCAGCAGATGCGAGCATAAGCGATGTCAGCCTCAAATGCATGTCATCGCGTTTTCCCTCCCAGTACCCGTTCACGCCAGCTCCGTTTGCCACCGAGAGTTTGACCACTTCGATATTCCCCAGCTTCGCAGATCTGTCGATAAGATACGAGTGGTCGATTTTGCTGTCTTCGAATGCGCCCTGGGAAAGAAGGTAACGAACGACATATGCGTATCCGGAATTCACAGAATCTTCCACGTCGAGACAGTCAACAGTCACTCCCCAAACTTCCATTAACAGGCGGAGAACTTCCAGCTGACCATTCTCGATGGTTGCAGTTGCTGCACTTGGCTCTGCGCTTCCGTCAGCTGTCTCTGTTCTGGCGATCGCCCCACACTTCATCAAAAAGTCGACCATTTCAACGCTGCCTATAGTTGCCGCGCAAAATAGTGCTGTCGGGGTGAAAACACCGTGCAAATTGACGTCGGCGCCAGCTGCGACCAAGAGCTTCGCAACTTCAAAATGCCCATTCTGGGCAGCCAGCATCAGCGGAGTCTCATCTCGAACACTCAAAGTGTCGACGGCGACATTCAGTTTTGTCAGGAATGCAACAAGGTCAGCATTTCCCAATTTGGCTGCAATGTGAAGCGGTGTGTAATTGCTCGGCGGGTAAGCAAGGCAAAAGTCGATTTCGTCACCTTTGAGGCTGTGTATTGCCTGTAGCAAATCCGTTCGTCCAGCTTTCGCCATCGCTTCAATTACCTGCTCACCTCTGGATGTCCTCGATCCCATGACATCTGCTGCATGCTGCACCAAAAATTGCACCATCTCTAAATGTCCATGCTCCGTTCCATAGCCCAAGGGCGTTGTACCACCTGGATCTCTGCGATTCACGTCTGCACCGTGCTTCAGCAGCAACGCTGCAACGTCGACATGCCAAAACTGCACAGCGCTAAACAGGCTGTCTTCGATGTCTTCTGTCGTTATTTCCCGAACGTGGTGGAAAATATACTCGACGATTTTAGCATGGCCACCTTCGACTGCACCCGTCAACGCATTGATTAGGTAGCGATTCGTCTTCTGCACAAGACTAATTTCCACGAAGTACCGCACAATCGCGAAATCGCCAGCAAAAGAGCACATGTAAAATGCATCTTCGCCCTGCTTCGTGTAGCAAGCTCGGTCTGCGCCCATCTCCACCAGAAACTTGACGATTTGCAGATAGCCATGTTGGCATGCCACCATCAGTGGAGTATTGCCGAATCGGTCGGGGTCGTCTATGTCCGCGCCATTTTGCATCAGCCACTTCACGAGTTCCAACGAACCACCCTGGCACGCAGCAATCAAAGGCGAGGCACGACTCTTATCCACGAATATCTCGCCAGTCTGAGCTCCGCGGGCGACAAGCAGCTTTGCGATCTCGAGTTTGTTGAACATACTCGCGAATACCATCAGCGGGATGTCTCCAGCGATAAACGGATCCGCGCGACCGCGATTCCCATTGTTCCCCACATCCTCTGAGATGAGCAGTTCAATCACCCCCAAGACCTCATTTTTGATCGCGTACCGCGCGAGGTTTCGACGCGTCAACTCGTATCGCGAAGCGCGGTTCGCAGCCTCGTCGCGTCGGCGTCGCCCTTTGTTTTCACGACCTTTGCTGTCGCGACCTCCCTTTTCGCAGAGCAGTAGAAGGCGATGAATCCCTCGAGCAGCTTGTCATCGGCGCAGCCGTACGCCAGCAGCGCGTCTGGGGCCACGCCATCGCACGCACGCCGCTTTCCCGAAGTGGACGCTTGGGCTTCGGCCATCTTTTCGCGTTCTGATGAGTGCAAAGCGAGCAGTATCCGGACGTCCAATGTCATTATGCTGCACTGACGCAACGTTAATCCGATTGCTGGTATAAATAGAAGACCGGTGCAAAAAGTACTGAAATAAAACATATTAAATATCCCGGTATATACCGTTTTCGCGAATAGATCCCCAGGAAAAAAAAAGAATGCACGACGCGAAAGCAGCAGCAAGAAAGACAACAACATGGCGCGCCGCGCGCGCAAGAAGTGCCGCATTGATCCTCCTCCTGGCATCACCACGCGCAGCGCCAGCGTAAGGTCCGCCGAGATCACGATTGCGGAGCTGCTGTTCCTGCATCGCGTGATGGAGGAGCTGCGCACGCCCAGCGTGAACGCGGTCAAGTTGCTCGGCGTGCTCCATCTCCTCGCCAACGAGTCTTCGACCATGGGACCGGGATCTTGCAGTGCGCTGTTGAGGTCGGCAGACTAGCGATTATGCAGTACCTTGTGGACAAAGGAGCAGATGTCAGAAAAGCGGCGTGTGAGTGTGGCCACCTCGAGATCGCGCAGTTCTTGGTATCACATGGCGCGCAGATTATCAGTCCCGAGGACTCACCAGCACAGTATGCGCCACTGTTAAATTTAGCGTCGCGTGCTGGCCATCTGCGGACGGTGCAGTGGCTCGTGGAGAACGACGTCGACCTTGAGGAAGCAAGTTACGGGAACGACACGGCATTGATCGCTGCCACCGCAAACGGCCGCTCTTCTGTCGTCAAGTATCTCATTGCGTTGGGAGCAAACACGAAGAAGAAAACGTGGACGGGGATGGGCGCACGCTCGGGGGCTGCGCTCGCGGGCAATCTACAGCTACTGCAATATCTAGTGGAGCAGCACATTGGCGAGTTCGACGAAGAAGGCAACAAGTTTGATCTTCTCCGCCGTGCTACTCTCGGAGGCCACACTTCGATAATTAAGCTCGTCTTGGAGCAAGACAATTGGGATCGCTCAGCGCTCTCGGAGAGCTTGGTTGGCGCGGTTAGATACAAGGATGCTGAAATGGCCGAGCTCTTTCTCAAATATGGAGCCGGCGTAAATGCTGCGGATGCGTACGGGAAGTCAGCCGTGTATTATGCCATCGAGTCGGAAGCACTGGAGATTGCTGAGCTCCTCATCCTTGCGGGCGCTGATTTAAAGAAAGAGGCACCGCCAGACGGTTTTACAGCAGTTCATGCCATGGCAAGGATCGCCAGCTTGCATTTGTTCCAAGTAGCCACTCGAGTTTGCGAAAACCCCGCGGAAGTTTTTAGTGTTTCCGCGACGCCGGAGAACGTCACGCCTCTTGAAATAGCCGCTCTAAAAGGAAGTATGGACATTGTCGATTTTTTGCTGCAGATGCATCCCATCAATCTCGAGAGCGAGTTCGGCAACACGCTGCTTTCTGCTGCAGCACATCGAGGGCATCTTGATTTGATAAAGTCATTCCTTTCTAAAGGAGTGCCAATCGAAGGAGCGAGATCCGTTGCGGCCATGTGCGGCGAGTGCGATATTTTGGAGTACCTATGTGCAAATGGCGCTGACGTTCAGGGCGTGACGGACTGCAACGAGACGGCCCTGTACTTCGCAGCCGAGCGAGGTAACTTTCTTATTGTCGACTTGCTGGTGCAGTTTTACGAAGCTGATATCAACCACGCAAACAGCTTCGGCTATACACCCGCCGATGTCGCTCGTTGCCACGAGCATAGTGAGGTACTAGTTTTCTTGCTTCTGAATGGTGCACTGCCTCAGAAGAAGGGTTTGTACGGCGTTGATGATATTGACGAAATGAACGGCGTGCAAGAAACGGACTGGAGCCGACATGTTTCGCTTGAGAGATTTATTGAGGAGTTCATCGTATGAGAAAATTGTACGAAAGAAATAGGAGCTTGGAGAAGTGCGTGGTAGCGCAGTAGCAGTTTAGTATACACATGTGCATAACTGAATGGGACGAACACATATCAAGGTAACACAAACAATAATCAGCCTACCACATAAACCAAATGTTCTATGCTCGTTTCTGCTGCAAACGTATCAAGTAATGTGAGGGGACCGTGATCATATGAGACCACAGATATCCTTGACAAAGCTTGAGCCTCGATTCAAGAATTGATCCTTGCATTCTTTTGCGTGGTTGCTGACGACGGGGCATCCTCCAGGTCAAAGTCTCGATGAAGGTCAAGGCTTTTCGCCAGGCTCCTGCTAATCGCTGCTGTTTTTTCTCGTCGGATGACGACGCGACGGACGGTTCCTGCGACGGGGCTAGCAGTGTACTGCCTTCCGTCACTTCCTGTTAGATCGTCGGCGCTTTTCAGTTAAAGAGATGTCTTCCATTCGCAATGTTCAATGAGAAACCGCGATGCGGAGACTTGAATTTACAAAGCCGCTCAAACTATTTCACATCTGCACGACAAATCGACAAGGATCAGCGGGTAGACAATCGCCACACCCAAATATATAGGACATACAAACGCATCGCCACTTGCCTAGAGAAAGCACCGCATTACTCACGAAAGGAACTGCGCCTATCCTGAGTGGACAGGGTACGGGAGCCTGTCGTCTTGTAAGCACTTGGTTTCGTCAGCATAGAGGTGCGACGGGCGCTCTCGTGCGGCTCCGATCTGGGCTCGCGGCTTGACGCGCCAGCAGACTGGAACTGCATCCATCACCCGCTGCATCAACGACAGGCGGCCATACAGGTAGCTGCTCTATGTGTGTGTTTAGTACACCGTATTCGCTAGCACACCCGCACTCTATGACGCAAAGAGACATGCTGAGAGCGTGATACTTTTGCGTCAGCCAACTGCTGAAATATGGTGCATATTTTTGCGTCACAAACCGTACCACGCATGCTAATAGATGGAGCATGGTCACCTTGATCGCGCCTGCTGCAAGAAAACCCCCTGATACAACAAAACGCATCTGCCGCGAATGCTCCTGGCGTTAAGCGCACGCAATGTCGAAAAGTGCGAGTGGCATCGTTGCCATGATTGTTTTCCAGTGGAGAAACGTCTCATAGCTAAATAGTGTAAGAATGGGTTCACACGAAAACGTGGAAGAAACCGCGTGCCAAGTCAAGCACTTGACGCGCCACTTTCCATTCGAACGGACACGTCAGTCGGCCAGCTTTATCGAGAGGGGATGGAGCGGTCGCAATGGATGGCGCAGTGTCTTTGTGCCACCTGCTTCGCTCTCTGCGCGAATTCAGTCACGTGGGTCCGGTTGCGGCGACTTGACTTTTCCATAGATCCGTCTCACGTGCGACTCTCGGTGCTCCCGAGCAACACTTTCGATGCGATGACCTGCTGCGAGGCAAGTGACAGTGCCACGGCTGCTGCACTGTGCCGTGGTGGCTACTGCCTGGTAAACAGATTTCTTCCACGAAAGAGCATAGGATAAAAGATGCGGATTTGGTTGCGAGAGCTTGTAAAGTGGGGGAGGAAATGGGCTCTTCTGCCTGGTTGACACAACTATTGCACTTGGTACAGCAGCCGCTGTGGAGCGATTTCTCGGCAACCATGGCTCTTGCTTCAAGCCGCGAGAAAATCGTGTGGCCAATTTGAACGCTTTAAATCCCAAGAATGCAATTGATCATTGATCCTTTTATGAGGCAACTTAATTATTTATTCGTCAGTTGAACAGGATATTAAGTGTAAAGGGTCCTTCGCATAGCCAAAGCGTCCACCTCCACCCATGTTTTTGCTCGAAGATATCAGAAATGACAGGCAACATAGGCCACGCAAAGCTCTGCGTTTTCGCTACAACACCCGAATCCTAGATATTTTCCACTAAAACCAGGGTTTCCCCAACATCGCTCCACTACTGATTTACTACTTGCCCAAGTACCAGGTCGTCGGCATCCAACTTACGATGTCGGAAGAATGGTTGAACCCGTTCCGTTACCTACCGTTCCACTTCGAGCACGCTTGCAATTGTGGAAGAAAATAGAACGAACCGAGTCGCCGCGTTGCATGACCATGTGACCAGCGCTGTTCTTTGTGCAGAGCCAGGGCGCCGCCTGTCAGTGGCTCGTAGAGAAAAGGCATCAGGTCCCTTCCTCCCTCCAAGAGCTCATTTCTGCACTCGCTGTCCAAGAGCGGCGCTGACCGACAGTTTTGTCCAGACCCTTCCAGTCGAATCCAGGGACGCACCACAAACCTCCCTAGTACTGCCACTACCTAATTGCACTACCAGCCATAACGATGGACCGCAAGCACGAGAACACGCAAGCGACGTTCTACGACCAGCGCCAGACGCGCGACACGACGGACGAGTCCAAGCGCCGCAAGATGATCCGCTGGATCAAGGCCAAGATCGGCATCCCGCAGGACGACCAGCACAACCAGCACCACAAGTCGTCGACGTCCCGCTCGAGCCTCAGTAACAGCCACTCGAGCGGCCGCGACACGAGCTTCGCGAGTACGTATATGGGCAATCCGTACAGCCACCAGTACCTGAGCCGCGAGCAGCGCACACACGTCATCATCGTTGGAGGTGGCATCGGCGGCCTCTGTCTCGCACAGGGACTCAAGAAGTACGGCATCCCGTTCACGGTCTTCGAGCGCGACCCGACTCCGAACTACCGCACGCAAGGGTATCGTCTGCGCATCAACAGTTCTGGCTACGAAGCACTCAAGGCGAACCTCTCGCCCGACAATTTCGAGGTCTTTTTGCGCTCGACCGGCCACTTCCTACCGGAGTTCAAGTACATGAACGCCGAAACGGGCGGCCCCGCGCCTGCGAATGTCGCCTTCAGCCACAAGTCGACCAGCGTCAGCAACGTTTTCAGCGCCGATCGCGCGATGCTGCGCTCGCTGCTGCTCACGGACCTGAACGAGTACGAACTGCAGTACGGCCATGCGTTCAAGCGATACGATATGCTCCCAAATGGACGCGTGCAAGTCTCGTTTGACAATGGGCGAATTGTGGAAGGCAGTGTGCTGATCGGCGCCGATGGCACGACGTCGCGCGTGCGCCATCAGTACATTCCTCGCGCCGCGACGCTTCTCGATACCGACAGTGGCGCCATCTACGGCAGGACGCCGATCACTCCCGAGATTGAAGCGTTCTTTTCGACCGACAGCATGACGCTCATCACGAGCCGCAAGCCTATGATGTCGCTGGTCATGGAACCGCGATGCTCGACACAAGTCAACCTGAGAGAGTACACGTCCTTGGCGACATCAGGGCTTCCAGACTTGCAAGAGTACATCTGCTGGGTGCTCATCGCACGCGCGCAGCATTTCCACGTCTCGGACGACATCTCGGTTCAAGATCTCTTCTCGATGAGCCCAGCCGAAGTCGCGGAGCTCTCGTGCGACATGACCAAGCACTGGTCACCAAAGGTGCGCCAGATCATCGAGGCCCAAGCTCCAGAGTGGTGCTCGTTCCTGCGCATCTCGACCATGTCGCCCGACCTGCGGATCTGGCAGCCGACGTCCGTGACGCTCATCGGTGACGCTGTGCACACCATGACCCCCGCCGGCATTGGTTGCAACACCGCGCTCCAGGACGCGCGCATTCTCGTGAAATACTTCAAGGAATACGGCGTCGGCATCGACGCCATCGCGAGTTACGAGCGACGGATGCGGGAGTACGGGCGCGAAGGCATCAACGTGAGCATCGCCGCTGGGAAGCAAATGTTCGACCTGCCGCCCGTTGAGCAGATGCGCGCAGTCGTCTACTAGATGGCCCAGATGTGTTGCCTCGTTATCTTCTTTTGTTAGTTTCTGTGTTTGTCGGCGCGTAAAGAATTTGTTTTTGTTTTTGAGAGCCGTGGAGTGGAAGCGGCTCTTGTTTTTCTATTGTTCGCTTTGTTTCTTCTGACGCGAATCTTCGGTTGGACTTTGCAGGACAATTGACGAGAAACATGTGCGTGCGTAGCTCCTCAGCGATAATGTTCCTGAGCAGCTGGGAAGCGATTAGATCGACGCAGCACGGAAACGCTGGGTGCTTGGGGTGCCTGTCAGTGAGTCACTTGGTTCGACAGAAGCACGTCAAACAACTTGCTGGGTGGCGTCGCAGAGCCGGCTGTGAACCACAGTGCGAAGAGCTACAGTGCACTATTATTATAATTCAGTACATTGTGTGTCATTAGTCGCGCAATCTTGTGAAGTGGGTGTCTTGTTGACGCACAGGTGACCATCATTCCGATAGATTTGACGTGGATTCAACAACTGCATTGCGATGCGCTTTAAACAGGATGTTGAGTGAGCCAGCCCGAGGTTTCAGTGAGAGAAAATGACTCGCAGCAATGAGGCTTTTCGTGGTCTGAACGAGTTTGAATTTTGTCTCATGCAGGCAGTTTCTTTCCACTGCAAAGAGGCTGATATGAGTGATGGTTGGTGCCACTACGTTTGCTCCCAGCAGCTCATTCTCCAATTTCCACTGTGACCCTCATCAATAAACACCAAGAACCCTCAAGCCGAGTTATGGATTCTATCCTCGAAGCCTCACAATCATCGCAGCCGCACGTCCTAATCATCGGAGGCGGCATTGGCGGCCTCTGTCTCGCGCAAGGACTCAAGAAGCACGGCGTCGCGTTCATAGTGTTTGAACGAGACCCATCGCCGACGCACCGTACCCAGGGCTACCGACTGCGCATCAATAATGAAGGGTACAACGCACTCAAGGCAAGCCTGCCTCCTTCGGTCCTCGAGCTGTACCTCAACTCCACTGCGGAATTCAAGTCTGGGTTCAACTTCCTTGACCCAGTCACGGCGCAGTCCGTGCAGCCGGGTCATGGTCAAGGCCCACCGTCGCGCCCGAGAGAAGAATTGTCCCCAAACCCGCCGCCGGTGTGGACGCATCGCGAAGACCCAACTCGCGTGTTCACGGCCGACCGCCTCGTTCTGCGCTCTGTGCTGCTCACAGATCTCAGTGGTCAGGAGCTCCGCTTCGGAATGGCGTTCAAGGAGTACTCGATTTTGCCAGACGGTCGCGTCCAGGCCACGTTTAAGAATGGCCAAACTGCAACTGGCACGGTACTTATCGGTGTGGACGGCGCTAACTCACGAGTGCGGAAGCAGTACATCCCAGAGCACACGCAGCTCCTGGACACGGATGGACGCGCGAACTACGGGAAGACGATGCTGACCTCCGAGATTGAGTCGGTGCTCCCGTCCACAGCAGCCTCTGGCACAACATTGATCACGGACAAGAATCCACACATGTCGCTCTTCCTCGAGCCCGTTCGCTTCCACCAGGGCAACCCAAAGGATCTCTCAGACCACTTACCCGACCGCGAAGACTACATCTATTGGGTTCTCATCGGTCGATCGAGCGCTTTCCAAGCTACCGATGTGGTGCGCACTGATTCGGAGCTTTTCGCGCTCGGTCCTGACGAAGTTGCTGCGTTTTCGCTCCAGGTGACGTCCAAGTGGCACCCTAGCATCCGCGCGCTCTTGGAGCGCCAGGAGAGTGCGTTGGCGTCGTTTATCAGTGTCTCAACGATGTCGCCAAAGATGACTCCATGGGAGCCATCGCAAGTGACGCTGATGGGCGACGCCATCCACGCCATGACTCCTGCGGGAGTTGGCGCCAACACTGCGCTCCAGGACGCCGGCGTGCTGCTCGGGTGCTTTCTAGAGCATGGCGTGGGCGTTGACGCGGTTGCTGCGTACGAAGCCAAGATGCGCGGATACGCTACCGAGGCGATCGTGAAGTGTACCGGCGCTGGCAAGAAAATGTACGGCCAGCCCGACTTTGACGCCATGAACCCGCTCCAGTGAACGCGGTCTATGGTCGTGCACGACTTGCATTTTGTTAATTGCTTTTAAACAAATCTTATGAACAGACCAGGCTGACATGCCTTCGTTATTCGTCTTCGGTTTTGTGTGTGTGCTTTCTCTTTCTAGTCATCTTTGTGCCACGTATTCACAACGCAACTTCACTCCATACAGCCACAGCAGTTAACAACATTCTTCACACGCATATGCGCACGCACGCACACCACAGCTCCTTGGGCTATGGAAGAGCTACCGTATACGTCTTCTTGAACGCGATCGGGTGGGGCTTGAGCGCGTGCTCGATGTTGGCGAACCGATGCCCAAAGCGCGTGTACCACTTGACGGTCTTCGCGAGCCCGTCCTGCCAGGACACCTTCTCCTCCCAGCCGAGCGCGCGCAGCTTGGACGCGTCGATCGTGTACCGGAAGTCGTTGAATGCGCGGTCTGCCACGTACGAGATCATCGCGCCAGCGCCCTCCTCGAGCTGTTGGGGCTTCATAATCGCGAGCAGATCCGTCGCGACCTGCTTGTTGGACACCTCGTTCGCGCCGCCGATGTTGTACACCTCGCCGATCTCGCCTTTGTGCAGAATGAGGTCAAACGCCGTGACGACGTCCGAGATGTACAGGTACGTGCGCGTGTGCATCCCATCACCGTGGATCGTCACCGCGCGGTCGCGCGCGATCTGGTTGATGAACTTGGGGATGAGCTTCTCTGGGTACTGGTGCGGCCCGTAGACGTTGTTGCTGCGCGTGATGAGCGTCGGCAGCTTGAACGAGCGCTGGTACGCCTTGACGAGGAACTCGGCGCCGGCCTTGGTCGCAGCGTACGGGTTCGTGGGCTCGAGCACGTGGTCCTCGGTCATCGCGACGGTCTCGGCCGTGCCCTCGCCGTACACCTCGTCCGTGCTCACATGGATGAACCGCGTGATCTTGCCGTGGATCTTGGCGGCCTCGAGCAGCACGTGGGTGCCCAGGATGTTGGTCTTGCTGAACTCGATCGAGTTCCCGAACGAGTTGTCGACGTGCGACTGCGCCGCGAAGTGCACGATCGTGTCGATCTGCTCGGTCTGCAGGATGTACTCGACGAGGTCGGCGCCCATGATGTTGCCCTTGATGAACTTGTAATTGCGCGGCAGGTGCGCGCGCGAGTCCGTGTCCTGGTCCCACTCGCAGAAGCTGCCGCGCAGCCGCGAGCCCACGTCGTCGTCGTCTTCTTCCAAGCCATCTTCTTCGTCAGTTGCAGCAGCAGCCAGCGGCTCCTTGTTCGCGTCCGTGGAGATGGCCGTGTGCACATTGCGCACGCAGGCGCAGTAGTCAAGTGAGTCGAGGTTCACGACGTAGTACTGCGGGTAGCGCTTGACGAGGTGCGTGACGACGTGCGAGCCGATGAAGCCCGCGCCGCCCGTCACGAGCACGCGCTTCTCGAACGCGCCGTCCGCCATGGTGTTCCCTCGTGCGAGGTCTGCACGTGTGATGTGGAAAAACCAACGTCACACAGACGATTCGGTATTAAATCAGAGAGATGGAAGACGGATGGTATCAGTTGAGGCAAACATTAAATTAGAAATGGAGACTTTGTGTACCGAAATACAAAGAGACGCTACAGTACACTAACTTTAATGCACATGCACTCAGTTGTACCTGCGTATGTGTATGCAGCGAGTATCCCACCGCGCTGATGGCTTCGCGTAGCTTGCAGATCCAGCGCCATGAGTCGTAAGATGCGCTCGCATGTCAGTGGACCTGCTCAGATATGCATCGTTGTAGAGTCTATTACCTGTAATAAATAATACTATTATTTAAAAGAAACTATGTTTGGAACAAAAATGTGTACGTTAAACGCAACCTCTTGTCGTGTAATAATGAATAAAATTCTATGAAATGCATCGGGAGCTAAATTCAGTAATACTATTCAAAACAATATTTTTTGACGATGTCCAAAGTAGCATTACCGTACCTCACAAAATGAATGCAAACAAGCATCGAGGGCGGGCTTGCGACCACCGCCCTTCAGTCGCTTTTGGGGTCGGAATGTGGTAGCTCCATCCTTCGACTGACCTTCCTCCTGAACGTGCAAAAGGGCACATGTGCGCGCGAAAGAACAAGACTCTCGCCCATGCGCATCCATGAAAGCGACACTGATCTGTTCTTGCTTGAGTGCCAGGATGATATGTTTGCATGCATTTGCTCGCCATCTTTCTTTATCAGGTGATGACATGAGCAAGGGCAGGTAGCCTCCAGGAGAACGAATCGCTATCCTATCCTAGCCGAGGAGGGATCTAACTTGGACAGGATTTCTATCTCTAAGTTCCAAATCGGAAATGCAGTTGCAGGGCTTCCATTCGTTGAAATCCGTCAATAATTATTGGGACTTTGAGTTATAATTGCGCGCTGAGTTTAATTTCGGATCACACACTCAGTGGCGTGCGTGGTGGGTTCACTCAGTGTCAATTTTAATTTATGAAGCGAGTAATCGTTTTAGTCTCGCGCGACCTGACATCCCGCAGCCGTCAATAATGCATTCCCTGTATAAATGGGTTATGAAAGGCTTCCGAGTCTTTCCTTGTGAACCCACAGCTGCAACAGCAAGAAATCGAACAACACCTCCTTCAACATTCCGATCCCTCTAATAACATATACGTATCATGTTTTGCCGCGATAATTGCAGTTTTGTGCTGAACCTCGAACCCATTGGATCCACCCACACAGAGAAATCAGGCGGCCATGACGACGCCCCATGGCAATCGGCATGCGCCGCCGCCGCCGAGAGCCTCAGTTTGCAATTTGCAGCGTCTCGGACACGCGCCCCAGTCCGTCCGTTCTCCCCCGGCCCCTCTCGTCCGTCATGACGTCGCTCCGCGTGCTGCGTCTCGCGCTCTTGGCCGCGCTCGCGATCGCCCTCGGCGCCTTCCAGTCGCCTTCAGTCGCCAGCGCGCAGAGCACGCGCGTGCGCAAGTCGTGGCGAAGCTACAGCGAGTCGGAGAAGAGTGAGTCGCTGCGCTGATGTCCATGCTCACGTGACCATTGCGTGACGGTCTCACTAACGGTCGTGTTGACTTTGTGGACGCAGAGACCTATATTGGCGCACTGCAGAGCGCGATGGAGAGCGGCATGCACTTCTACTTTGCCGAGATTCACGCGGCGCGTCCGACCAACGACTTTGCGCACGGCAACTGCGGCTTCCTGCTCTGGCACCGCAAGTTCCTGCTCGCGTACGAGAACATGCTGCGCGCGCAGGGTCCGAGCTTCGCGAGCGTCACGCTGCCGTACTGGAACTATTTCCAGGACCACGACAGGAACATGGCGGCGGACGTGGCGTGCAACAGCATGGCCACGTGCTCTCGGTTCCTCGCCGACCTCGGCGGCAGCAGCCGTAAGGCGCCACTTAAGACGGTCAAACTCGGCAGTGCGGGTCTCGTCCAAGGGTACTGCGTGGCGGACGGCGTCGCGAAATCGGCCTGCGCGTCGACCGCTGGCGCGAAGAGCGGTGCGTGCGACCGGTGCATCGTGCGTGGCGACTGGTCCAGCCCGGGCGCCTTCCTCCCGCTCTCCAAGATCGGCATCCTCAACTCGATCCGCACGATCACGGCGGCCAGGACGGACCCGCACGACCAGCTGCGAAGGGTGCTCGAAGGAGGCTTCCACGCCGACGTGCACAACACGCTGAGCGGCACGATGAGCACGATGGCGTCGCCGTTCGACCCGGTGTTCTTCGGCCACCACAGCACGATTGACCTCATGCATTTCATCCACAACCGCTGCCACTACGGCAAGAAAGACAACAGCAAGTACGACGTGTTCAGCAAGTGCTCGGTCACCACGGCCAACGGCGCGGCGGTCGAGATCAATGCTAACACCGACATCCTGATCCAGTACGGGAGCAAGCCTGCCGAGAACGACCCCGTGGTCGGCAAGTTCTTCAAGGGCCTCGGCTCGACTTACAACGACTTTGCCAACGCTGAGAAGCTCAAGAGCGCCAGCAACAACTACCGGTACGTGGTCGACGACTACTTTGAGGCTGTGTTCAAGAGCCAAGGTATCGTGTGTCCTCCAGGCACGTTCGCGTCCGAGTCCAAGCGCAAGCACCACAAGCACCACAAGCATCACGACGATGACACCGAGAGCGGCGACGAGGAGGAGAGTGTGGAGATCCCAGTGTACGAGATCATCGCGACGCTCTCGACGTGCGGCGACGAGCTCATGGAGCGCAACCCGAACATCACGGAGATCGAGATCGCGATCCAAGAGAGTATCCTCGAGTGCGAGGCCACGCGCCAGAAAAGCGGCCACGAGCTCAAGGACTACACGCCCGAGTTCCGCGAGGCGTTCAGCATGGCGGCCGATAGCCACCCGCAGTGCTACCGGCTGCTCAACGACGTCAAGAACGGCGCGCTCCAGCTCGAGGTCTCGGACTTTTGCCGCGAGGAGTATGGCCGCTTGACCGGCACCAACTTGACCGAGGGCGAGTTCGGTAAGCCGCTCCCGCCACCGGCGTCCGAAAGCGACGACTCGGAAAGCGGCAGCTTGGAAAGCGACGACGCGGACGCCCACAAGGCCGCCCATTTGCGCATCGCGATCCACGTCCGCAGCTCCGAGTAAACCCCAAAAGAAGTGATTTTATGTATGTGTGGTTTGCAATGTTTCTCTGCTAAAATGAACTTTTGAATTTGGGAATTTGGGTATGTCGGATAACCTGTCAAAATCGTTTGTGGGATGGATGCTTGAAGCACCACTCAGAATCTGTGAGCTTATGGGAGATATCTCTATGCGCGGGTATTGAATTATTGTAGGTATCTGACGCAGCATGAATCCTCGATACTTTAGACATCATACTAGTACAATAAGCTCGAATCAGGTTCAAACAGCAGCATGACTTTGATCACCTATCTACAGAGTCAATCTGAAAAACTACACAGCAACTACCCAAGACTGAGGCTACAAGTCCAAAGTTCCCTAGTCACATTACTTTAAGCACATCAACCAGCGAGAAAGGAGAACCCGCCAAGCAAGCTGGTATGTAGCGCATTCATATGTGTATATTAAATATTATAGGCAATCAGATATTAAGATGAATCTACGTTTTTTAGCGGGGATGAGAATCGTCTTCCTACTATTTTCGTAACCTGTCTGTCTGTCCGTCCGTCGCACCCCAAAAGTAACACCTTTTCCAGTCCAACATCAGACGGTGTATGTTACAGTTGTGGTACAGTGGTCACTTTTTGAATTCATGAGTCGAGGCTTGCTGTAGAAAATGGGTCGTACTTAATA
>JAADVP010000703.1:0-15832 GCA_023335675.1 Globisporangium solare
CACAGCGTTACCGCTGTGCCCTTCCTCTCACCTGCGCTTCCTCACCGCACGTGTACGTCGTGTAACGAGTCCCGTTACAAGAAGTGAATTAGAATTTAAAGTGCTAACATGCAATCGTTCTGACTGAAACCTGCAGTTTATCTCATTGGTAGATAGTCGGGTGTCCAGTCCGACTATCATTCAATGGGATTTAATCCTAACGACTTAGTCCTATTGGCTAATATGCAAATGGCTATGTACAGTGTTCATGAGTGACACATATTAATGTGTCACCGACTGTACGTAGTGGGTGGGTTTAGAAGAGGTGGTAAAACCCATGTGGGTGAAAACCCACACTCTCTTGACCCGGGGAACCCATGTAATGGGGGAGCCCCATTACAGCTAGGTTTGTGCATGCGTCTGCGTAACTCATAGCAGTCGACGAGATCAAAGTCTTAAACTGCTACAGGCACAAACTGTCGGCTCGCACAGCGTGCATTTATTTGGTCAAGAGTTTCAGAGTATTATTGTTAGACTTTCTCGTGAATCAGCTCAAAGCCTTGGTACATGTTATGCCCTTTCTGCGAGCAAGCCGCCTCTTTCAACAACGTCGCCGCTCGATTAATTGCCTTAGTCAGCGTGCATGCGCCCCAATCTCACGACGCTTGTGGTGCCTTGCGCCATCGTTCTCACGCCGTAGCGAGCTGACCAAATCGTACTCGCGGGGATCAGGGGTCGCGAGCAACTCGTGGGCACAGGCTGCGATATTTGTCGAGATCGCCCTCTTGTAAAAGTACCTTCCAACGCTCTGATCTCCAACGAAGAACAAATGGAAAAAGTGAACCCCTACAGGTGGCTCCTTTGGGACCAAAAGCTTTGTGGAGTCCTGGCAGGGGTTTCCACTCGTGGTATCCACAAACGACCAGTATTCTGTCCCTGCCAAGTACGGGTGAGTGATGGCCAAGTGCGAGAAGATGGTGTGCTTGATGCCGCGGTTGGCAACGGCCATTGAGTACGCGTACATCTCGGTCATCCACTCCTTTGTCACCTTGCGTCCCTGTACGACAAAGTCGCAGTAGTCGTCAACAAACGCCATCGTGTCATTTTTGGTCATGGTGTAGGGTGGCCCAAGACCCCAGTAGTGCTCCCAGCCATCCTCTTGAGTCGTGCTGGCACATGGCTGGTCGGCACAGACGACTTGCGATTTGTTCGACTCGAAAAACTCGTCGCCTTGGATGACACGATGCCAGTCGTGCGCGATCGCCACGCCGTCACGGACTTCGTCGGACACTGTACTCGGATCTCGCGAGTCCATATAGAACTTTGTCATGTTGCGCCCCATGTTTACTTGCAACGGCTGGAAAAACAGAAAGTCGCTGTCGACGAGCGCAAGGATGCTATGCTGCACAGGTGGATTGGCGTTGTGCAAGAAATGCCGCAGCGAGAACGGTTTATTGTACGGCGGGTACCAGTCGTCGATCTCAGGCAGCGGGTGGCTCGTGTAATCTGGTGCAAAGTGCACGCGGTAGTCGTAGTAGAAGCGCGGCTCGGCCAGGATGTCTGCCTTTTGCTTGTCCGTGCACCCAGCGATCATCTCGGTGATTGGTCCTCTTTGGCCCACGCGTGTCGCCGAGTCCTGGAGCACCGTCGCGAACAGTTGGCGATGGTCTTGCGTCATCCCGTGCTGAATACTATGTGTATGGCTTCGGTATTGTCTTCACTCACTGCGTCGTGCGGATCTTGCGCCACCTCAGTCTTGTCTGAAGAGCTTGACGCTCGCTGCTGGTTCAGACTCCCGACTGACATAAGCTCGAGAGTGTGCCTCGTAACAGTGGACTCGCTCCCCGAAAGCGGAACGGAGACTGCCCCGTTCTCCACTAGGATCGCAACCACCATGAGTCCCACAATCGCCGCAAGAGCCGCGCCATAGTAGCGAGGCTGCGGTGACATCGTCTTGGTGCGAGCTGCTTGCCTCTTTGCTTGATATTGTAACCAACGGTGCCGATTGCCGTAAAACGCAAAATGCGAGATGCGTGTCGAGAGAAGAGCTCCGCCAAATCCGTGAGTGCGCAGTAGTGTTTTTGCGTGCATTCGTCTATTTGCGCATGTCTCGAGGCAACTCATGCGATGCAGCAGCGTATCAAGACAATGCCTGCAGCTTTGATTCCTATTTCTTGTTTTGAAAGCCTCGAAGCCCGCACGTTCGCATCCTCAAACTCGCCGCAATCGGACAATATGGAAATGTCCTCGCGACGCTGCACTCTCCATTGTACGGTCCATGGGATGGCTGCAAAGCCATTTTTTCCAAACGATAAAAATGGTTTTCGTCTGCAGCGATATCGACAAATCTTGCGGTCCGTCGTAACGCTTTTTGTTACAGTGGTCACTTAGCTATTATGAGTCGCGCAGCACCCTCTCCATCAGCCCTGCATTGTCCGCTTCCGCGGCGTTCACCAGCGCTCTGTGGAATAGAAACAGCTTGGGAAACGGATCGATCACGCGCTTCTGAGGCGTGACGTCATGGCCACGTTCGCATGCGCGCGGGAAGCTGCTCCAGATCAGGCCGCGCATGGCGCAGCACGATCTCCAACAGCTCCGTTCTCTTGTTGCTGTGATTTTTGTAACGGAGATGTGGCATGGCAAAGCATAGTGTAGATGGCTCGTGCGAACTTGACGTGGCATTTTTGCATGCTTCCCCTATCCAGAGATGTCGTGCTACGTACATACTCAATGACCGGACTCTGTCTCGATTACTTCATGCTCCACCACAGCTACTCCTGTGAGCTGATGGTCAGCGCCTGCAGTTGGTCCGACGAGAGCATCGACGCGTTCTTGCGGCAGTAGCTCACGAAACTCTTGAGTTTGAGCTTCAGCTCGGGTGGACACGACTTGATCGCGTTTTGTACTTTCGGATGAGTTAGTATCTTGGTCAGTCCGACGACAAACTTGGACGAGTACGGTGCCGCGATTTGCGCAAAGAGCATCGTGATGAAATTGCGGAGAAGCGCCTGGTCGAGCTCCACCGTGTTCTTGAACACAAACTCCAACACAGGCAGCACATAGCCGCTTGTGATCATGAATACCATGCTTCGAAGCGACTCGCGTTTGAGCTCCAGCGCCTATTCGCAACAAAACGTACGGGACAGTAAGGAACAAGTTGGTGCGAGCAATGCCGTAGACTCGCAGCTTTCGTACCTTGACTGGGTTGACTTCAGGATGCAAGCGGAGCGATGTGACTAATACCCGGAACGCGATCGGCCATTGACCCGTGTGCAATTTGATGGAAGCTTTCAGCACGCGAAGTAAACTCGGAAAGCAGATATGGAGCAGTGTGCTGTTGAAAAAGGCAGGCGATTTGAGAATGACCTCTAGCCAATGTAGCACTCCCATGGATACGACTGGGACGCGCATCGCAGAGATCAGCTTTTCTACGACACCAGATTGGTTCATCTAAAGACATTGCAGACAGAAAGAAAATAATGAGCATGACGCAGCTTCCATCATGCCAACCAAGCGCACTCACATTGTATCCAAGCGTATGGTCCGATTTGCACACCGCAGAAGCCTCTAAAAGCGCCTTCTTAATGTCCTTGATCCCCTCTTCGTCAATTCCAACAGGGGTCGACGCACTGGACGTTTTCGCCGTCTGCAAAATGCTTCGTTCATCCTTCGTCGACGCTGCATACGCTAATAAGTAAATGCAGTTTTGAGCAAAGCTCGACGAGATCGAGTCTGACGGATTGAAAAGCGGGTCGATCAGCGAGCTAAGGACCTGGTGAGATGTGACGAAATCGTAAGCACATCAGTGCAATCAAACCTCCTTTCTGATCAACACGTTGATGAGCAGGCAGAAGACTTACAATGAGGTCTCTCAAATGAGCAACGGGTGGGGAGTTTTTCGCGGTTCGATACTCTTTCGCGAGAACTTCTGCTGCAATCTCGGAACACTTTTTCGTCTTGATAATACTCAGGATTGCATCGCTGAGGCGTGGGTTTGCGTCAAACAGGTGACGTCGTCGCAAAGGATGGAAAACACCGACTTTGGCGCCAAACTTCTCGACTGCGGTCTCTTGAAGCTCAAAGCGTACCCGACTCAACTTGGAGCGAGCCATTCGATAGCGGGCAGCCTCGTGGCTTTCAGCACCACTCTGCAGTACGTAGAGCTTGTTGTCCATGGTGCAGAGCAGCTCTTCCGCATACAAATACGAATAGGCCGACTGGCAACAGATTTTGTTCAGCGCTGCAATATCCTCGCGCGCTTCTTCTTCGCTTGCAAACGGGATCTAGAGTGTACAAAGCGTGTAAGAAGAAAACTCTTCTGCCAGCAAATTAGCAAGTATGTCAATCGCACTTACTCGACAGAACGAGTCCACCAGCACCCCGCTGAAGACAGTGAAAAACGCATTGGCGTTCGTAATTGACGCGATTTCCTTGTGGTGGCCAGCGTCAGAGATGCGGCGGATAGCATACTGGAGCAGACTGCATGCCTGTGGAGTTTCATGTGCAACATCGCAATACATCGTGAGAGACTTGGCCCAATCAATACCGGGGCGTATAAAACACCATCAGCCTACCTTGTGGGTTTCCGCGAGCTCAATTAGCATCAAGCGCCACTTCCGAGCGCCAAGCATGTGCGTCAGCCATTCTGGCTCCGCGGCTGATCCACTCAGCACGTTTGATACCTACCAAGAGGAAAAAATATTGTCAACACAGACTCAGCGGTTCCACCAAGACAGCATTTCCAGCAAATACTAGCTTTTCGCGTACCAGCGTTGGGTCGTAATGCTCGGCCACAACGTCTTTCAGATGCTGGTACAAAATCTCTTCAGCCGGGTCCCAAGACGCTCCCTTGCTCTCGTGCACCGCACCTTCCGCGACGTCGTACATCACTTTCTTCTCAAGTGCCGATTTCGAAACAGGAAGCGTATCAAGCCACGACGCCACGAGCCCAACCATTTGTGCGTGGCCGCGATACGACGAAGAAAGCGCTTCCACTAGAATCTCGGGTCCGTTGGATTCGTTGTGTGCTCGGAGAAAGCCATTGATGACGTTCAGAACGTTCATTTCCATGATGGCATCTATCTTGGAGAGCTCCTGCAGCAATCGGGTCGCTTCTTTCCCATCTTCCGTGTCTTTTTCTTGGATCACTCGATTCTGCATCTGGTCGTCATCGTCACAAATGATCATGCGCGTCTCCATGTCCTTCACGCGTCGCTTCTTTCGCCAGTGGCTGCTGCTGTCGACCTCCCCTTTTTCTTTGTCTTTTTTCGCCTTTTTCTTCCGCTTTTTCAGCGTCGACGCACTTTCGTCGTGAAGATTTTGGTTGTCTGCCGCGCCGGCGTTGTCTGCGTCGTTCTCCTCGTTCGCTTCGTCTGCGGCACCATCACGCTGGCTGCTCAACTCTTCGTCTTTCGCGCTCTCTTCGTCTTCATCGCTCACTTGTTGCTTCAGCTTCTTCGTATCTGCACTAGCGGCATCTTTCTCTCGGTCCTCTTTTCGGGCTGCAGCGTGCTCCTTCTTCCCGTGAGTCAACGGCTTGTTCGTGTCGTCTTTCTTCTTGTCGTGGTGACTGTGGTCCACACTGCCTCTGCGTGTCACCTTGGCACTCACATGTGACGTCGAGTGCGTCGCAGTCTCACTCGTCAACGTCGCTACAGTGCTGCCGTTGCTCTTCTCCACGCTCTTCTTCGCTTTGCTGCCACTCTCGGCCTTCTTTGCTACAGCACCCGTCGCTGCTCCGCCATAGGGCTTGATCTCCACGTTCTCTGGACGCAGCCACTGCGTCTTGCGCGTCGTGCGGTTGTAGTAATACGGCCGCTCGTTCTTCGGATCCCAGAGCTCCTCCCACTCGACGTCGCCCTTGTTCTGCGCCTTCGCCAGGCTCTCCGACACCGAGGCCTGTTTCGCGGCTGCGTCACCCGCGGCCGCGTCGCCGTCGAAGTCCGCGGGCTTCTCCCAGGAGCTCTGCTTGGTGCTGCGGTTGTAGTAGTACACGCGCCCCTCCTTCGTGAAGTGCTCGCTCCACACGCTCGCCATGGCGCTTGCTTTCCCTCCTTTTTTGCCTTCTAAAATGCTCCACAAACACTCTCAACACCGAATGCGTTACCTTATGACCGCACAATACTAGCCTCACCCCTGCACTGTAACGCATGCCCGCAACGAGCCGATGAATGAACACGTTCTGGCTCGGCTCGGCTCGTGACCCGAGACCCGACCCGACTTGCCGTTGCTTTCGAGAACACACACGCGCCAGTGCAGCAGCTTTGATGATGTCGGACAACGAGCAGGCGTCGCCCAAGAAGGCCAAGAAGATCCACAATGGCTACCACGGCTGGATGAAGAGCATCGCCAAGACCGAGCAGGTGCGCGCGTCCTCAGTCTGCCGGCTGTTTATTCGCACTTGTGTGACGCTGTGGCGCTTCCACTAGGACTTCACCCCCGTGCGCATTGAGAGCACGGCGAGTGCGGTCGCCCCGACGCAGCAGGGCAACTCGGTCTGGAACTCGGCGGGCACTTGGTAACGATTTCGTGCATCGGCTGGTTGTGTGTGCGCTTCGATGAGCGCTGACATCGTGCGTGTGGCTGCTGTGTTTAGGGAGGAAAAGGACAAGTCGGAGTGGGCGCGAGCGCGCTTGAAAGAGCGCATCCTCGACTCGTTCAGCTTTGTGGACGGGACGCACAAGGTGTCGATCAAGGCCGACTCGATCGTGAAATGCGACGGCGAGGCCAAGGTTTGAGGCGCATTCTCTGCTTGGAGCTCTCTCTCTCTCTCTCTCTCTCTAACTCTTCTGCTTCGTCTGCTGTATCATTATCCATTCATTGTGTTCAATGGCGTGCTACAGATCGTGTTCAGCCGCGGCAAGAAGCGCTGTGGGTACGACATCGCGCTCAAGTTTGAGTGGACGTCGACGCGCGCGGACGGCGAAGAGGACCCCGAGGGTGTGGACGAAGTCAGAGGCCACGTGGAGGTCCACGACTTTGACGACACGAGCGGCGAGGACTACGAGATCAAGGTCATGACGGAGATGAGTCGCAAGCACGACACGGACGCCAAAAAGTCGGTGCTCAAGTGGGAGCCCGAGCTGCGCAAGATCCTCGCGGCCTGGAAGGAGGAGCTGCTGCAGCAGTAAACAATAAAAAAACGCAAAAATGGACTACTTCTTTACAACGACTCTGCTCGAAACATCGGATGCGTTCTCAGCGGTCGAGATGGAACGAGCTGTGGGACGACAGCGAGTCTTTGCGGAGACTGTGCAAGGATTCCTCCATGAGACTCGACAAATCCGCGATCGCAGACGACGGGCGGCGCGGCGTGCGCGGGGTGCGAAGCGTGGGCGTGCGAGGCGTGCGCGGAGGCGGAAAGATCATTCGGAACGACGTGTCCGAGTCCGGTTCCGTAGCGTGAGAGGACGCCGACATGAGAAAATGCGCGCGTGTGGGCGTATTCGCGCCGACACTGGACGTCGCCGATGTCACTGCTAGTTTCGCCTTGCGCTTCCATTTCACCGCCTAGTCATCAAATGCGAGTTGTTATGTTGGGGAGGGAGGCAAATCGTTACTGACCGTGTGCTCGACGCAAACGTACCGCATCCCGGATCTCGTCGACTTGTTTCTCTAGCCGCGCATTCTTGTCCTTGAGCTCCTCTTGAGTCTTCTCCATCTCCATTTGCTGCGACGACGAAGATAGTCGCATAAGACAACACAAAATTGCGTGGACAGCAAGCGACTTTCTGCAAACTTACGTAAGTCAGTTGCTGGCTTTTCATGGAGCTGGTAGCTCGTCGCTCAACCTCCAGAGCTTCTCGGAGTTGATCGATCGTTGTCTGTTGCAAAAGTAGTGAGTTGCAGCACAGCATAGCGGCTCTCGACACACTGAAAACAAACGCGTACCTGGTACTCTTGGGTGGCCTTCATCTGCTCCTTGCCGTAATGGTGCTTCGTTTGCTCGATCTTTCTCTCGCAGTCGAGTCGCAACTCCTGGAGCTCGTGCTCTCGCTTCTTGCTCGAGCTCTGCGACAGCAGCATCATCTCCCGAATCACAGTCTCTTTCTCAAATCGAAGCACGTTATTCGCTTCTTGGATCTGGAGCTTTTTCTGACGCAACTCCTGGGTGGTTGCCTCCTTTGATGCCAATTCGAGCTTCAACGACGCAACCTCGTGTTCTGCTTTGTCTCGCAGCTGTTTGATCGACCGATTCGCGATCAGATACCACGGGAGATGCTGATACACGTCGTCGTTCTCTGCTGCTGCATCGGCTTTACTCCAAAGTGAGTGCATGACCTTCTTCGCCGACTCGAGTTCGTTCAAGACCGAATCCGTGCCTTCTTCTTTTGCTCTCAAAATCGCTCGTTGACTGTTCTCGTACAGGAGCTCGGCAACTCGATCAAGTTCAGCGGTCAGCTGCTCCTCTTCCCACTTCTCCTGCGAGCTCGCGCTCACTTCCTTCAGGAAGCTGCCGGGGATATCCAAGCTTTGTGCTCTGATCAACGATAGAACAAAGCTGTGGAAGATCTGACACAATTTCGTCCTTTTCTCGAGCGTTGCCTGAGTTCGCGCTTTTTCTTCTGCAGTACGATCAGTGTTGATCATTGTAGACGACAGTCGATCTTCTAGATACGATTGTTCCAGTCTGTGTCGCTCGCTGTCTGCCTCCATCTTGTGAATAGTCAGTTGCAGCGTTGCATTTGCATCCTTCTGATCTTTGAGCTGTACCTCCATCTCCTTGAGTTGCTTTGCTTTTGCCTCGAGTCGCTGAACCACCTGGTCGTATTTAGTCTGATCATTGACACGTCGGTTTCCTAGCACGGCGTTGATTTCGTTGTCTTTTTGCTGCAATCGCTGCTCCCATTCTCTCCGCTCGGCCTCAAATCGTTGCTGATACGAATGGATCTGAGCTTGCAGCGACAAAGCTGCTTGCTTTTCGTACTCGCCACTAGCCGCGAAAAGATCTTTCTCTAGATAACCTCGAGTCATCTTCAATTCTTCCTTGAATGCCTTCTGCATCTCGATCGTCTCCTTTTTGAGTTGACCCAAGTGCATCTTGTACACCAGCAACACTCTCTCTTTGTGGAGTTTGATGCTGTTGATTTCTTTCTCCGCAGAATGGAGAAGGCTCTCTATTCGGAGCCTCTCCGACAGTTCCTCGCCGATTCTCGCATCCATGGTCTCGGACAGATTCTTGTGTATCCGAGTAAGGTTGTTGAACTCTTTCCTTTGCTGCAACCGATCTTGTTTTGCTTGCTGCAAATCGCTCTCAAGTTTTGCCTTTTCTTGCTTCGTCTCGTGTATCTCTTTCTCCAGAAGACTGATTTTCTGCCCTGCATCACTCAGGAGTAGCCGCAACTCAGCTTCTTTACCCTCAACTTCGCGCAGCTGATGACCAAAATGCGACGAAGCTGTTTCGATCTCCAGCTGAGTGCGTTCGCTAGAGGCACGTTGCTCTGTTAGCAGGTCTTGCTGCGCTTTCTGCAATTCCTCTTGAAGCTGACAGGCCTGGGCTTGCAATTGTATCTGTGTATCGTGCATCGCCTTCAGTTCACTCTCTTGGTGTTCCTTTAGCTTTGTCAAAAGCTGCAGCTGATCGTTTAGCTCCACAACACTCTGGCGAGCTTCATCTGCAGCTAATGTACTGCGCTCTTCCGCTCGATTGGCGGCCTTCATCTCTTGCTCCAAACGGTAGCATTTGTCCTGCGACTCTTTAATCACAACTCGCAGCTTGCCGATGTTGTCGTTAGCTTCTTCGAGTCGTTGAACAACAGTTTGCTTGGCCTCTTTCGCGTCGTCAATCTCTTGCCTCAGCGTCACAAACACTTGGCGCTCAGTCAGCAACTCCTGTTCGACCCGCTTTCGCTCCTTTTTAGAATCGTCTACTGCGTCTTCTAGTTTTTGGATGCCTTTTCTCACGTTGACCATCGCCGCTCGAAACTCTTTCTCCTTCTTGCTTTGAAGTTCCAGCAAAGCCTTCTGCAGTCTCTCCTCACATTGCAACGTGATTTGAGCTTCCCGATCCTGCAGCTCAGCTTCATGCTGCGCTTTTGGAATTGAGTCCTCTTGCTGATTCGGATACGCTTCTTCTACTCGCTCTGATTTTCGCCCCGGATTCCTTTTCGCAGCAACCGTAGCGCTATCAGACTGAGTCTGTTTTGGCGCTGACGATTCAGCACCATCTTCTGCTGCCTGCATGTTAAGCACAACGACATTTGGAGGAGGCGTCCTTTGCTGCACCGATTCTGCTCTTCGCTTTTCTTCCTTCCTCTCCTTTTCCACGAGAGTTTTCTCTCGCTCGAGCAATCGTCTCTCTCTCTCGCCAAAATCTAGCTGCATTCGTTTGCGGGTAGCCTCTCGCGCACGCTCATCGTCTTTCATTGCCCGCTCTCTTGCAGCTGCCTCCTCTCTTCGTTTTCGATCCAGCTCTTCACTCTCACGTTGAGACCGCTTCGATGCCTCATACTTTGAAGTAATGGCCGCTGCCGAGTCCAGCGTTTGTTGAGCACGGAGTAACTCCGCTTGCTGGGTTTCCAGCGCTGCATCGTATTTATTTTTCAGCGCTTCAATCCTTGCTTCTTGCTTGGCGACAAACTCATTCTGCCAGCGGGTCCGAGCTTCTGCTTCTTCCTCCTTCACGCTCTGCAGCATGCGCTTCTCGATCGATTCTTGCAGCAATGCAATTTTGGCCTCATACTTCTCTTTCGTCTCCGACAAGATTCTGTCGGCTGCCTTTTCTGCTGCAACATTTTTTCCTTTTTCTTTTTCAACGCTATGTCTCCAATGCGCGACGTCTTTCTCGAACTTACCCACAAGACTTGAGTTGCGCAATTTCTCGTCGGCAAGCTGGGATCCCAACGTCTTGATCTGATCTTCTAGGCTCACGATTTGTTGCTCAGCTTTGGTGAGCGCTTCCTGGCGAAACTGAACTTGGTCCGCGAACCGAACGACTTCCAGTTGCTTCGTTTTCAGAGTATCCTGGCTTTGCTGACGAATGACATCCAACTGCGCCTGCACTTGCCTCACTTGTTCTTCTCCTTTCTTGAGGACTGCAGCTTTCTCGAGCGATTGTTCCTTCATATGAACTTCGACCTGTGCACCAAATTCTTGATACTTGTTCTTCAACTCGTCGTTTTCTTTCTCCAACACAGCCATATCGTGCTTGACGTGCGACAACTCAGCTTCAAGTCGCGCGAGTTTGCTTGGGTAGTCCTTGCTTTGAACATGACGAAGATTGTCACTTAACTCGCGGCTCTTTGCGTCAGATAGCGACAATAAATGCTGCAAATGTGCGATTTCCTGTTCGCTTGCGTGCTTCTCCATCTCTTGTTTCTGGTCGCATAACACAGTAGATCGTCAGCCCAAACCTTAGTCCTGCCAACTGCACCTGCTCCACAAGCACATACCACGTTGATCGCTTTCAGCGACTCAATTTCCTGCACAAGCTTTGCGTATTTCTGCTGAACCGACGCCTCTTTCTCGTGCTCGTTCTGGTGTCGAGCCTTCAGGGCTTCGTAGTCTCTCTGCAGTGTCTCGAACGACTGCACATGCAGCTTTGTCTTCTCTAGCTCCAGCTCCAGGCGCTCTCTTTCGCCACGTTCTCCAAAGTACTTTTCTTCCTGCTGCATGGCGATCTGTTTCTGTCCATGGAGCTCCTCGACGCGGTCCTTTAGCCGCAGTTGCAGCACGTGGATCTCTCGCTCGGACTGCTTCCACTTCTGCTGCGTCTTCTGCTCGCGTTGCTGGACCGCGCGCAGCTTGCGCTGCACTTCGCGGAGGTCACTCGCCTGCCACGCCACCTGGTCGCTCACCACTTTGATGTACTTTTCGCGCTCGCCAAAGAAACACTCCTGCACGATTTCGCCGAGTCGGATCCGCGCAAACTCGCTCATCAGCGGGTTCTCCTGTAGACAGAACACCGTCGTGTCGTTCTGGATCTGGTCCACAGCATGCTGCACTTGCACGGCGAGCGCGTGGAGGCGGTTCTCGTACGCCTCTTGCAGCGACCGGTACCGCGTGCGAAACTTCTTCTCCACGGCCTTCTTCATCTCGTAGCTTATCGTCGCAGCAGCCTGTGTGCCGTGTGCACTCGCGCGCCGATGGACCACGTGCGCCACTTCTTTCTCGATCGTCATGGCCGCCTGCTTCTGCGCACCGAGCGTCCTTGTTGCAGTTGGGTTTCCGCGCTGCGGCTCGTTCTCAGATCCGCCGAGGATGCTGGAGTCGCTCTCGTCTGCACTCTCGCTCTGTTCGCTGAACCTGCTGCCTGCAGACGAAGCGCGCAGGGCGCTTGCGGCGACGACGCGAGTGGGAGCCATGCGGTCGCCACAGACGCCGCAGAGGAAGGAGCACGCAGGACGCAGCACGAGGAGATGGCAAGTGTGGCAACTTTATGGAAGCCCTGTTGCAAGAGAAATGGCGAGTGACAGCATTCGCGAGGTCGCACGAAGGTAGAGGCTAGTCGGTTTGTTGTTACAAAAAATCGCGCCTAGCAGTTATGTGTGTTGATGACAGTGTTGGGGTTGCAAACTTCCACTAACTTAAATCAGTTCACCAACCATAACCACATCATCATCACCGTCACACGCAATCGTCATGTAGAAATAAAAAAACAAAAGCTGCCAATGCGCATCAAGCAGCACGGAAGGTGGTGTGTACTATGGCTACTTAGTGCTCAAACGGCTTGAGGGTGCGGCGTGGAGGGTAGTCGAAGAGCGACGGCACGGCGCGGCCTTCGTAGAACGCCACGAGCTTGCGCGCCTCGTCGGCGACCGTCTCCTTGTTGAAGCCGAACTGCTCCTTGAGCTGCGCGATCGTGGCCGACGCGCCGAAGCGGTCGAGGCCAAACTGCGCGTGCGAGTAGTCGCTCCAGCCGAACGTGGCCGCGGCCTCCACCGAGATCACCGGGATGCCCTCACCAAGAACCTGCTTCTTGTACTCGACCGACTGCTCGTCGAACAGGTCGCGGCACGGCACCGACACGATGCGCACCGACTTGTCCGTCAGCAGCTTGGCGGCATCCACCGACAGCGATACCTCCGAGCCCGAGGCCACGAACACAACGTCCGGCTTGCCCTCGAACGACTCGACATGCTCGCCGTTCACGAGGTGCTGCAGCACGTACGCGCCCTTGGCCACGCTCTCCGAGGTCGAGCCGGCCAAGTTCGGCAAACCCTGACGGGTGAGCGCGAGCAACGACGTCTTCGTGGCGTTCTCCACGGCGCTGATGTACGAGCCGACAGTCTCGTTACCGTCCGCTGGGCGGTACACGTACATGTTTGGCATGGCGCGCAGCGACGCGTTCATCTCGATCGGCTGGTGGGTTGGACCATCCTCGCCCAAGAAAATACTGTCGTGGGTCGCCACGAAGATCACACCGAAGCGCGACAGCGCGCTCACACGCAGCGCGCCGAGCGCGTAGCCCACGAAGTTGTAGAACGTCGCGCAGAACGGACGCAGCGCGCCGTGGGCGAACAGACCGTTCGAGATCGCCACCATGGCGTGCTCACGCACACCGTAACGGATGTAGCGGCCAATTGGCGTGTCCTTCTGGAAGTCGCCCGACATCGTCAAGTGGGTCAAGTTCGATGGCGTCAAGTCGGCCGAGCCGCCGATCATCTCTGGCAAGCCCGTCGCAGCCGCGTTCAGCGCAATCTCCGAGAACTGGCGCGTTGCGAGCGCCTTGTCCGAAGGCGTGTACACTGGGAAGTGCTTCTTCCAGTCCGCAGGGAGCTTGCCCGCGAAACGACGCTCGTACTCCGACGCCAGCTCAGGGAACGCAGCCTGGTACTTGGCGAACGCTTCGGTCCACTTGGCCTCGAGCTCCGCGCCCGACGTGGTCTTGTCGTAGTACTGCTTCACCTTCTCTGGCACTTGGAACGACTCTTCGCCATTCAGGCCGAACTTCTCCTTGGTGGCCGCGAGGTCGTCCGCCTTCAGTGGCGCGCCGTGGACCGAGTGCGTGTTCTCGAGCTTCGAGCCCAGGCCGATGATGGTGCGGATCTTGATCAGCGTCGGCTTGTTCGTCTCCTTCTTGGCCTCCGCGACCGCCTTGTTGATCGCTTCATGGTCATAGTTGCCGTCTTCGACGACAAGCACCTGCCAGTTGTACGCCTCGTAGCGCGCCTTCACGTCTTCTGTGAATGACAGGTTGGTGTGGCCGTCGATGGTGATCTGATTGTCATCGTAGAGCACGATGAGCTTGCCGAGACCCAAGTGGCCGGCCAGCGACGACGCTTCGCCCGACACACCTTCCTGGAGGCAGCCGTCACCGCAGATCACGTACGTGTAGTGGTCGACGATGTTGTGTCCTTCGCGGTTGAACTCGGCGGCCAAGTGCTTCTCGGCGATCGCGAGACCCACGGCGTTCGAGATACCCTGGCCGAGCGGACCCGTCGACACCTCGACACCCGGCGTGCAGAAGTTCTCTGGGTGGCCAGGGCACTTCGAGCCAATGGAGCGGAACGAGCGCAGGTCGTCCGTGGACACGTCGTAGCCCGTGAGGTGCAGCATACTGTACTGCAGCGCGCATGCGTGGCCGTTCGAGAGCACGAAGCGGTCGCGGTTGCTCCACTTCGGGTTCTTTGGGTTGAACTTCATGTGCTTGCTGAAGAGCACGTGCGCCATGGGCGCGCAGCCCATGGGGGCGCCCGGGTGGCCCGAGTTGCCCGCCGTCGGCTGGTCGGCCGAGAGCATGCGGATGGTGTTGATGCAGAGGTCCTCCTCGCTGATGCGGGGCTTCTTGTCGACGTGGGAGGTCATCTTGGGCAGAGAGGGGGCGGGCGGGCGGGCGAGCGATCGGCTTGAGCGGCGCGCGGCTAAACCAGGAATGGCAACGCACCGGCCCTCTGCGTGCCTGCCACAGAGAGCAGAGAGCGATCCTTCCCGAACACTGTCCCCTTGTGCCCCATAATCCGACTTTCAGCCAATGACTTCGTGTTATGGGCTGAGCATTCTGCCAATGGCGTGGCGATCTTGAAGTTCCTGAACCTACCCCTTTCTTCGACGCACCGAGTGGATGGGGAGGGTGGCGCTTAAGTGCGCACTCTCTCCGATAGAGTTCGATCATGCAAACGCGCCAGCTCCCAACTGCCTGCGTCCGTGAATGAACGGAATGCCACAAGAGCTCAGTTCGGGCCGTTGCAAGCGCTTCCTCCAGCGCCGTCCGACGCGGGACGCGGTTGCATGTCTGGGAGAAGAACCGCATTGTCGAGAACCGCACTGGAGTTACTGGATATGGAGGATGCAGGCAGTGGACCTGCCCCTATTATAATAGTATCCGGCCCTACAACACGGATAATGACGTAATAGGTGGCGCTGACATAGTTGGCGATGACGAGATGTCTCAATCCCCACCCTCGCAAAAATCGTACCCGCCTGCCTGCATGCAGCGCAGGAGGAGCCCAGAGCAAACCCACATGCTGAAGCCATGTATCCATGCGGCTTGTTTGCCACTTTCCCCCTACATATGTATCTATAATAATCGTGGCCTGCCAAGATGCGGCTTGCTTGTCGCCATCAACACGAGAGCGAATCGCGATTAAGCCACTGCGTCGTCGTCATCTTTCGTGAGGGCGCCCACATGTTGACGCTCTAAGTTCTGCTTTGCGGCAGCGTGCGAACATAAGAGCGTCCGAGTCGCTGCGAATCTCCGCAAGTTACTGTAACGAGCGCACACACTGCACACGCAGCGAGCGACGCACGCAGCAGCAACCGCCGATCTTCTTCTTTCTACCTTCCTTTACTTTCGTAACCTGTCCGTCGGTCCGTCCGTCGCACCCCAAATGTAACGCTTTTTCCAGTCCAACATCAGACGGTGTATGTTACAGTTGTGGTACAGTGGTCACTTTTTGAATTCATGTGTCGAGGC
>JAADVP010000704.1:0-15829 GCA_023335675.1 Globisporangium solare
AAAGAAAAACAAAATGATCAACCCCGTTTGAACGTTAGCATTAAGTGGAAGCGCTGACTGCGTTATCAGCGTTTTCAGCGGCACTCCGTCTTGCTCCTAGCTGCTTAGAACTGGCGGAACTGCTTGCGCACGTTGATCGGCTTGGTCTCGGACGCGGCCTCGACCTCGAGCACATTGAAGCGCACAGTCTTGGCGAGCGGGCGGCACTGGCCGATGGTCACGACGTCGCCTTCCTTGACGCGGAACGCCGGTGACACGTGGGCCGCGACATTCTTGTGGCGCTTCTCGAAACGCTTGTACTTCTTCACAAAGTGCAGGTAGTCGCGACGCACGATGATCGTGCGCTTCATCTTGGTCGAAAGCACGACGCCCTTGAGGATTCGGCCGCGGATCGAGATGTTGCCCGTGAACGGGCACTTCTTGTCCACGTACTGGCCCTCGATGGCAGCCTTTGGCGTCTTGAAGCCCAGGCCGACGTTCTTGTAGAAGCGCGGGCCGGTCTTCTTGCCCGCGAACTTCTTCGACGCAAGGAAGACGCCGTCCTGCTTTTGGAAAGCCTTTTCGTTCTGTTACAGCGGCGACAGAGTTCACACAACAGCACACACACACAGCGTCAGCACACATGAGCGGGAGCGCGGCTGCGACGTGCAGCCACCAGCAAAGCGAGCGCGACAGTTCTGCAGTCGCTGCATAGCAGCAGCAGCAACGTCTCGGACGCCGTCCGCTCCCTCGTTCCACCCACGAACCCTGCCGATGATGAGTCGGATCTCACGGCGCGCTTGCCGTGAGAAGCACAAGCGCACGCAGCGCGCTTTTGTTCTCGCGCGCTCTCCACCGCCCACGCGCCACGCGACGAAAGCGGCGGCATCTCAAGATGCGTCCGCATTTCGCCGGCAGTGCGCGCACGCGGGCGGCTGGAGGAGCGCAGCGATGGATTACAGCCTTGGTGGGCCATCACCCCACCAACTAGCTAGCCAAATGGTCAAGTTCCATGAGTCACAAGAAAACATTCGACGCCCAAAACTAGCCGCTGCCGTGCGCGCAGACGACACGAAGAAGAGCCGCGCGCGTCTCCTGCACTTGGGGGCTGCAGCGATCGCATCGACCGCCGCTCGCGCTTGTGGCTTTGGCTGGTGCGCTCGGCTTTGGCTGCTGGGTTCAGTGCCTGCGGATTGCGCTTGAGGGACGGGGGATGGGGACGGGGGAGAGAACTCGGTTCGCCGGACGCGCTGCTCACTGCGCAGGCGGCGGCGACCTCATTACCTGCTCAACGTGCTCCATGGTGTCCTGCTGGGGTTTCTATTCACGAATGCGCGTGGGCGTCGGCTTCATCGCATCGCTGCATGGCGCTCTAGACCAGTCAAAATTGGGCGATAATTGCCAACTGCCTCGCGGTCCGGTTCCAAGACTGAACCGGTTCGGTTATACAGATCGAGCACGCTGTTGGGTTGAAGTGACGGTATGAAGTAACCTCCTTTTAGCAACCGCATTTAAGCAACCTGGTGCGGAGAATTGCTAAATTCCACTACTTCATGCACACCGCACAAATTCTGACGGTCCAGTTTGCCGCAAACTGAAGACATGGGGGCGGCGGATATAACCACAATGCCTGATCCTAATAGGAAATCCAGTGCCTTCAATGCGCTCCACGAGCAATTGCTCCTGCGCACAGACACACTCCTTCACTCATTCTGACTCCATCCACTCCACATATGCCGTGTATCTTCTTGTTTTTTTTATTTACTGGCGATTATTACTGCGCCCTCTCTTCCTGCTGCTTCATTCTTGTCCTCTTCCTCGGGCCGCTGCGCGTCGCGAGCGGCTTCAAGTCCAAAGTGGGGGAGGGCGTCATGACGTTGGCTAAAGTCGTACAATTATTCTTCCTGGGGCGCGCGGATGAAGCGCTTCACCTCCGCGCGGTTGGGCGCGTAGCCCTGCAGACGGAACGACGAGTTCTGGTACGCCCACAGAAAGCCGCCGAGCGAGCCCAGCAGGCCCGTCACCCACATCGACGGGCGCGCCACACGAGGGTTCAGCTTCGCGCCTGCAAACACCACACAGCAAATAAGAACACAAAAACGCACACATATCAATAAACGCCGTCATCCTTTGCAGCCGCCACGTCGGAGCCGCTCGTACCGAAGACGTAGCCGAGCGGGAACGAGGCCGCGGTGACGCCGCCCCACTGCAGGTAGTCGTTGCCGCTGAAGTTGCCACGCACGTCGTCGTACGTCGGGTGCTGCACGATCACGGGGAACTTGGGCGCACGCGGGTCCTGGTCGGCCATCGTCGTCGTCGTCGTCTTCTCTTGCGGCTGCGGCAGCGGATTGATCGCCACTCGCTCGGGCGTTGGTTCTCTCTGCCAAATCGCATACCCTCTGTAAATAGATTATTCATTTTGAAAGGCGCCAGCGGTCTTGTGACAAACTATACCGAAACGACGTGGGCGGTTTTAGTTTTGATGTATTTTTATTTTTATTGCATGGGGGTGATCTCGTCCGGGTCTAAAAGCAGCTCGCCACTTGGAGATTTCCACGCCGTGCGCGCAGGACCGCCGAGAGATAAAGCGCAGCAGCCGCGATGGAGGTCTCGCCGCCGGCTTCGCCCTCGCGCGCGTCTTCCGCGAGCGAGTTCGTGTACAAAGTGATCCTGATCGGGTCTGCGGCGGTGGGGAAAACGAACCTGCTCTCGGTCGCGGCGCGTGGGCAGCAGTTTGACGAGCGGAGTCCGCCGACGCTCCAGCCCGAGTTCGTCACAGGTACGTTTTTTGCTTGCGTGGACGCGGCGACGGAATCCACATTGGCTGAAATTGGACCAACACTCGCGCGGTCAAATAGTGAAAGTGCAGCGGCCGGATTGGAAGTTTGGGGAGCCAAACCAGTTCTTGCGCGCGCAAGTATGGGACACGGGGGCCAGGAGCGGTTCCAAGCCATCTCGAGCTCCCACTACCATTGAGCGCACGGTTCGTTCTGATTGCCATTTGGACCGATTCAATAGTACGCTTCTGACGATCCTTTGTGTCGCGATTAGGAGCCCTCGTGGTGTACGATGTGAGCGAGAAGCACACGTTCAAGGAGGTTTTCCCCGGAGTGCCTGGCGGGAACCAGTGGCTTCGCGCGCTGAGAGACAATGCGGACCCGTCGCTCTTGGCAGCAGTGATGCTCGTCGAGAATAAGACCGACAAGCTCGACCCAAAGGCGCTCGAGCGCCCGCCGACTTATGTCCAGGACGCTGAGGTGAAGCGCTTGCTAGCTGACACGATGCTCAAGCAGCCACAGCCAGTGGACGATCCAAAGCCGCGTCCCGGGTGGCTCTATGACGCTGACCCGAGCGAGACGCTGCCGTTCCGGGTCGCCAACAGCCTCATGTTCGCTCGCACGTCTGCCTTGAAGAGCCAATGCCAGCTCTACGAGCTGAACGAGAAGTCGGACTTTGTCAATGACCTGCTCACGCGCGTGTACAAGCCCACGCTCGAGTACGAGCAGACGATCGAGGTGAAGACGATCTCGCAGGCGCTCGAGGCCCTCGTGCTGTGGATCTACGCGCGATCGAAGGACATCACGGCGGGCGGCACCAAGCCGAGCGGAAGGCCTTTCCAGATCCACGTCTCCGAGAAGGGAGATGCGTCCAACGACACCTGCTGCTTCTAAATACGAACGAATAATATATTTGCCCCTTTCACTTGCACGAGCGAGACGCTATCCGCTTTATGGCGTCTCTGATATCAGTGTGTGAGCGTGTCATAATACGACACACGCGCGTATAGCACAGCGACTGCTTCACGGTTCTTCGTCCTTGAGCTCGGGCAGGTCGTCTTCGTCAAACACGACGCGCAGCGTGAGCGAGCAGCTGGGGCACGTGGCGATGTCTTCGCCATCGTAGAGCTCGTCGAGCGTGATGAAGAACTTGTCGCCGCACGGACACGGGTAGTAGTACACCTGCTCCGCCGCGTCGAACTCCATATCCTCGATCTCCACCTCGTCGTACACCGACATGGCTGCGCGCCGCTGTCCTCTCGCCGCCGATTCGCTGGTAATGTGTGTCACGGAGCTCCAATGGCCGCCAGTCACGACCATCACTCTTCGCGCTCAGTCTACTGTCGACGCCTTCTATTCTAATGGAAGGGAAACGTTTATAATCTCTCATAAGTAATAGATGGGTGGACACTGTTTCGGATCGTGCAAGGTTTCGCATCACATGCGCATGCTTCGAGCGGCGCGAATTGCGCTGCGGCGGCGGCGGCTGGACGCGCGCCCTCGCGCCTAGCTGCCCTTGCCGAATAGCCGGTTCAAGAAGCCGCTGTTCGGGGCCGCCTCCGTGCCCGCGGGGACGCCGCCCATGAGCGCCGTCTGGCGCCGCCCGCCACCGCGGATCGGCCGGATCACGCCGTCGTTGTAGAACGAGCCGCCGCGCAGCGTCTTGATCACGCTCGTGTCGTTGCTCTTGTTCATCTGCGCCTCGAAGTGCGACCGCTGCGCGCCGCGGAAGTCGGCGATCTGGTCCCGCAGGTGCGTCAGCTCCTCCACGTGCTTCTCGGCCTGCGCGCGCATGTTGCCAGCCATGATGCGGTTGTTCGCCTCCACCTGCTTGATCCGCTCGTCGCGCAGCACGAGCTTCTTCTTCGCCTCCGACAGCTCGAGCTCCAGCGACGCGTACTTGCGCAGCAGCTGGCGGTGCACAGCGACCAATTGTTCCAGCTTTTGCTGGATGGAGCGCATGTGCTGGCGCTCGCGGGCCGACATGCCGCTGCCGCCGCCACTGCTCGGCGACGACGCCCCCGACGCGTGCGTGGCGCGGTCCAACTGCAGCTCCAGCTCGCGTATCTGCGTCTTCTTGCGCTCGAGGTCCTCGAGCAGACGGCCTTTCTCGCGCTCCGCACTCGCCTGCAGCTGGCGATATTCGCGCTCGTACTCCTTCAGCTCCGCTTCCAGAGCGGCGCACTTGGCTTTCAGATCGAAAGACTCCTCCGCGCTCTCTCCAGCAGCAGGCGAAAGTGGCGACGAGTCTTCACCATGAGACGACGGCTCGTCGCCGTCTGCTGCTGCCGCAGCAGTAGTCTCTCCTAACGCAATCGTCGCAGGTGACGTGCTCTCTGCAGGCTGCTCGCCTTCAGTGGACGCGTCCGACGTCTGCGCTGCTTCCGCCTTTTGCTTCTCGGCAGCATCCGCCGCGACGATCGCCGACGCCAGCTTCCCAGGCGAGTTCGCAGACGTTGGAGGCAGCTCCTGCAGCAAACTGTCGTACTCGCTTTGCACCGTCTCGGCGTGGATCGCAAGCTCCTTGTGCTCGAAGCTCAGCCGCTCGAAGTCCGCCTTGAGCTCGTTGTACAGCGTCTCTCGTTGCCGGAGCCGCTCCTCGTTCGATTTCTCCAGCAACTCCTTGACCTTCTGGACCTCGTCAATGACCGTTTTGGATGTGTCTAATGCATGCGCTTGCTCTTCGACCTTGGCCGTGAGCAGGCGAATCTCCTCTCCACGACGCGTCGACTCTTGCTTTTCCTCGGCGAGCTCGTCTTCCAGCTGAGCGATTTTCTCCTGCAATTCCTCCACGGCCCGCGCCGCACGCGTCGAAGGGGAGTGGGCCGCGCCGGAGTCCTCAGCGCCGCTCGACGTTGATGTCCCCGTCAGATCCAAAGACAAATCTGCAATACCAATTCCATCATTGCTGCTTTCGGCGCCTGCAGTGGCCGCCATGGCGCTGCCGCCGCTTTGTTCGAGTGCAATATCCGGTCGAGGAACCGCTGCAGCTGCAGAGGAATCGCCCCCACCGTTCGACGACAGCCGCGCCTCCAGCGAGATAATGTAGTTTTGCTGCATGGCCAGCGCTTTTTCCGCCTTCGCCAGCAGCAGTTTGTACTCCTCAACACTGCGCTGCTCGTTCACGACCGCCTTGTTCTTGATCGATTTCGCGCGGTTGCCGAACCGCAGCGTCGACAGCGTCTCCGACGTGTTGTAGCTGCTCGGCGACACGTTGATGATGAGGTTCGTGCGCGAGTTCCCGCCGAGCGATTCCTGGAGCACGCGCGTCAGCTTACTGTCTCGGTACGGCACGTGGTGGGAGTTCGGATCCGTGAGCGCGTTGATCACCATGCCGAGCGCCGAGAGCGACTTGTTGATGGTCTTGGCTTCTTCCAGCTGCCGGCCCGACGCCCCCGTCTTGCGCACCATTTCCGAGCCCGCGAGATCAACGAGGTACAACTTGCCGGCTTTCGTGGCCTGGTTCACGAGGTTTCGCTGGTACAACGTGACCATAAATACACTGTGGCTGCGCGAGCTGCCTTCATTCATTCCCGTGGCCGCCACCGCGCGGTTCGCTGCGCCGTCGCGCATCGTCGACAAGAGCTCGTCGTCGCTCGTCACGCACACTTCGGTCATGCCCTCGACGAAGATGCCGCGCTGCACATCTTCGCGGACCTGCAGGTTCACTTTCGACTTGTACGGGTCCAGCAGATCGCGGATGCGCTCCATGTAGATCTCGATGTAGCTCACCTTGACGATGAACTCGATGTTCTCGTCGGCGGCCATGACGTTGTTGAAGATCTCGGTCGCCGTGCGCGGGATGATGCCGCGCAGCTCGGAGTCGTCGATGGACGCGCCCTCCATGGTGTACGTTTTGCCCGACGACGTCTGCCCGTACGCAAAGATCGTGGCGTTGTACCCCGACATGATGTCTGTCGCAGACGGCGCCAATGCGGTCAGTAAAGCCGTCGCTCCTAGCAGTAAACCCACAGCGACACACGCGCATGCATACCTTGGACCACAGGCCGCGCCACGTTCTCGAACACGACGCTCTGGTCGTCTTCCTCGCTGAACACGTGGTCGTACGTGAACTTTTGCGGAGGCCCCTCGCCAGTCTGCTCCATGAAGCCGCATTACATACAGTTGGTGCCATTTGTGAAGGAATAATTAAATATTAAAAAGGCGCAGTCGTACCTTGACTTCAATCACTTCGTCCGCGACGGAGACGGCGCGCTTCGCGTCCGCCATCTGCAGCTCCTTTCTGTTCTGCGGCCGCACGCGGCAGCACACGCGCACGTTCCCCGCGTCATTCTACAGCACATAACATGGCGCCATGAGTCGCAACGTACGCAGCCAACGAGGCGCCGCAGTCCGTTGACATCGTGGGTGAGAGCAGAGCACATACGTTGGGCGACGGCGACAACGACGACAACGACGCGCTTCTCATGACGGACGCCGGTACGTAAACAGCGCCACAGGCGTCGGCTCCTCCTCGGCTCCGGAGCTGCGCTGATAAGGAGACGCCCGCTTGAAATGAAGAGATCTCTCGAGTGTGTTTCCTCGCATTCGTATCTAAACGAGTAGATACGGAACCCATTTCATTTTCGACATTAGTGACACTGTCTCACACTCGGTCGTTTCTGGTGCATGCATGGCTTTATGGATTTTTTTTTTTGGGGGGGCGTTATATTGAGACCTCGAGCATCATCCCGTTTCTCTGTGTAGCTGCTGATTATGAGGAGTGCTGATGCGAAGCGTCCGCTGACGGCGCGGATACGATGAGAAGCACCGGGTAGTGCACGTCGGCCGCGTAGTCTGGGCGAGTGCGGAGGTACGCTTCGTGCTTGGCCGTGATCTCCGCGTCGTAGTCGCTCACGCACTCGACGTGCAGTCCATGCGTCTCGGCGATCCGCGAGAACCGCTCCATGGAGCCATTGCGGCTCGGTTGAAACATGTAGCACCGGCCCGTCCTCGGACGCAGCAGCTGCTTGATTGTGTGCGCCAGATCGTAGTGGAAGCCCTCGAAAAACAGACAGTCGCTCGCCAGCAGCATGTCGAACTGGTGCTGCACATCTGCGGCAAACGTCGCGTTCCGGTCCCAGCGGAGCAAGTCCACGTTTATCTGGGTCGAGGCACTGTCTGCGAACGCGCCCTGCGCGATGTTTTCGTCGACGCAGATCTTGAGATTCTTGACTGAGAGCGGGTTGCCATCGGTGACGTCAAAGCGGCCAAACGGCACGGGTGCGTGCGCCAATAGCGCGAGACTCGCAAGACCCGCCATCCCGCCGCCAAGCTCGCAGCAGTTTAGCGGTATTGCCGTTTCACCGTCCTTGCTTCTCTGGGCGAGGCGCTCGCAAACACTCTGCTTCAGCAAGTATGTGAGCATAACTTGCTCCGACGGCCACGTTCGGACGTTGCCAGTGTTGTCAACGCCCTGATTCACCTTGTGGCTGAACAGTTCTTGCAGCGACACCCCCTTGTCTTTCTGCTTTTCGTGCACATACACGATCTTCGCGCCGCTTCGAGCAGCGTCCCTTGGGATCTTCTTGAATGACACATCGTACTGCATCCACTCGAAATTCGGCTCAGGGTGGCGATGGTGTCTCTGCAGCGAGTCCTGTGCAGCGCCAGCAGTGGCAGCTGCCAGCGCGGACGGCTGCACCGCGAACACGGGAAAAAACTCGGTCGAGATCGACGACGCCGTCGTGTTCCCGTCCGCGACGACGGGCTTCGCCAGCAGCGCATTCCGCAGCGCGCGCCAGTGGCGCTTCGTGCTTTTCGCGGCGGCGGCCTCCGCGGCGGCAGCAGGCAGCGGCATGCGCTCGTGCTGCTCGCGGTGCGTCATGAGCATCATCGCGCCGCACGTCGGACCTCGCGGACGATTCGGAAAATGAAGGCAACCCGCCCGCCTTTTTTTCTCGCTGCGCCACGCTGGTGCAATAGGTACAGAGTGAACCGACACCAAAGAAAGTGGGGGGAAGCGTTCTCGACATTGTTGACCTGCACCCACTGTTTTGTCCAAAACGTCATTAAAATCGCACTTAGCAGAGTGCACACAGTGCTGCCTCGATCGGCGCTTTTCGGATCTGAAAGACACACGAAGGACAACGAAGAAGAAGAACGAACGCGAAGCTCCGCGCCAAACGCCCCACGATGGTGCTCGAATCGACGATGATCTGGTGAGGCGCCCGGCCGCGCGAGGGAGTGCGCTGCGCGCGTGCCCATAGGGGAGAGCGCACTGCGTGGTGTCTGCGCGCTCGTGTCGCTCCCTCTTCCCTTGGACGCGACGCTGATGTTCTGCTGGAAGCGGATCTTTTTGCCCAATTTGGCCGCGGGGGACTCACTCATGGGGATATGGTTGTGCGCGTGCTTAGCTTGGACAACTCCGAGTGGATGCGGAATGGCGACTACATCCCGTCGCGACTGGAGGCGCAGCATGACGCCGCGAACCTGCTCTGCGGCACGAAGACGCAGTCGAACCCAGAGAGCACGGTCGGCGTGCTCACCATGGCCGGCAAGAGGTGCGTGGGAGGCTCGTTTTGCCTCTCGATGAGTACTTGATGGTCCCGTAAATGCTAACATACTGCTGGTTTGTGTGTGTGTGTCGTCGTGTGACGTTAGCGTGCAAGTGCTGGCGTCCCCGACGGAGAACATGGGCACGCTCTTGAACGCCGTGCACAGCGTGTCGATCGGCGGCGAGATGAAGCTCTCGAACGCGATCCAAGTCGCGCAGCTCGCGCTCAAGCACAGACGGAACAAGACCGGCGGGCAGCGCGTGGTCGTGTTCATCGGGTCCCCGATCACGGAGGACGACAGGACGCTGACAAAGATCGGCAAACTGCTGAAGAAGAACAACGTACGCGCCATCTTCGTGTTTTGTTGGGACTTCCCCCCTCCCCCCCATCTTTGCTCTGTGGTTCTTATTTGTTTTGTGTGTTTTATTAGATCGCTGTGGACGTGATCAGCATGGGCGAAGTGGACGCGAACGCCGCCAAGCTGCAAGTGTTCGTGGATGCTGCCAACAGCAACAACAACAGCCACCTTGTCACAGTGCCCGCAGGCGTGCTGCCCTCGGACGTGCTCGTGTCGTCCCCAGTGCTTCACGGCGACGACAGCCCGATGGTCACGGGCGGAGGCGCCAGTGCAGGAGGCGACAACTTTGCCGAGTACGGCGGCATCGACCCGAGCATGGACCCGGAGTTGGCGCTGGTGCGTGACTTATATGGCGACTCGAGAGAGAGAGTGTTGCGATTAGTAATGAGGTACACTAACGTGACGGTTTGGTGGATGCTCTAGGCACTTCGTGTGTCGATGGAAGAGGAGCGTGCGCGCCAAGAAGCGGCGCAAAAGCGAGCCGCGGAAGAAGCCAAGCAGCAAGAGGAAGCTGCTGCTGCGGCCGCGCCTGCATCTCCAAAGAAATCTGTACGCGCTTGCGTTTGGTGTCAGCTGTGTATTGGTGTGTTGTAATTGACATCGCGTCGTGTCTCTTGATCGTAGGGGGAGACGCCAAAGGCCGAGCCAAAGCAAGAAGAAGCCGCCGCCCCGAGCGCTGGCATCCCGCCGCCGGCGCCAGCGTCCAACCTGCCGTTCATGGACCCGACATTCGTCAACTCGCTGCTCTCGGGCCTCCCCGGTGTGGACCCAAACGACCCAAAGATCCAAGCGGCCATGGCACAGATGAACAGCAAGAAGGACGACAGCAAAGACGAGGAGAAGAAGGACGACAAGTAAGCCACCCGCGCGCTTTCAAACACGGACGCGAGCGGCTGCCGCTCCCCAGCGTATAAAACGCAGTTGGTAAAGAGAACCTCCCGCTCCAAAAATTGCATTCCCCCCCCCTCTCCTTTCTTGACAGTGTCATTGTCCCAAGCTCCCCTTCCCCGTGCCCAGAAAGCGCGTCTATTTCAGTCGCGCCTCTGGGTCGTGCGGGCTCCTCTGAGTCGTCGGGTCGCGCGCACATTTGATAAGATTGACGGCGGACGATGGCTGCCTGTCCTGGTCGCACGCTCCTGTCGCAGCGCCCCGTTCTCTCGATGCGAAGAGAGAGACTAGCGCTATTTTTTGACCGCGAGGGGAACCTGAGCCGCGTTGAACGAGGCGTATCCTGCATTAGTTAGATCGCCTCGCAGCACCAGCTGCTGCCCGAAAGAAGCTCTTTTTTTTTCTGCAACGGGTGCAAGTTGATCTTGGCAGCAGCATTCGCTGTTCTTGTTCTCTTCTCTTAGGAGTCGCGTGGCGCTGCGTGCCAGCGTCGAAAGCTCATTTTGACTTTGGCGTTGCCCGCAACAGCAATTGACACGACGAACTAGTGCTGCAACCATGGTGCTGAACATGTTTTCTCGCAAGGACCCGAGCCTGAGCGACGACTCGAAGCAGTTTATCAACTCGCTGCCGTCGACGTTCGTGAACCTGTTCCGCAAGCGCCGCCAGCTGCTGCCCGTCTGGAGCTCGTACAAGTACTGCGCGATGATCAAGTCGACGTTTCTGGTCTACTACCGCGTGACCAGCAAGGCCGACGACGCTGCGAGCAGCAGCTCCGCTTCGACGCTCAAGTACCTGAACCTGCAGAACTGCACCATCAAGATGATCGACGACGACGCGGCCGGGTACGTGTTCTGCGTCACCCCGGAGAGCGGCAAGGGCGCGATTGTGCTTGCCGCGGACACGGAGAAAGACCGCGCGAAATTCGCGTCGCAAGCCGCAGCGATCCAGCGCCACGCGCTGTCGGTGAGCGACTTTGAGACGCTCAAGGTGCTGGGCAGGGGCCACTACGGCCGCGTGATCCTCGCGCGCGGTGTCGCCGACAAGCAGCTGTACGCCGTCAAGGAGATGAAGCTCAACCAGGTCAAGACGAAGGTCGTGTACACGGAGCGGTCCGTGATGGAATGGGCTGGCGAGCATCCGTTCATCCTCGGCCTCGACTACGCATTTGCGCGCGGCAAATCCGTGTTCCTCGTGTCGAGGTTTATGCCTGGTGGCGATCTGTTCTTGCACATGCAGAACCACGGCGGGTGCTTCAGCGAGGACGTGGTCAAGTTCTACGGCGCCGAGCTGCTGCTCGCGTTCGAGCACCTGCACAACATGAGCATTCTGCACCGCGACATCAAGCCCGAGAACGTGCTCCTGGACACCGATGGCCACATCAAACTCGCCGATATGGGGCTCGCGAAGCGGCTGGAATCGCGCCATGGACGCACCAAGACCATGTGCGGCACCGACACGTACTTGCCGCCCGAGATGGTCGGGCGCTATCCGAGCGGCCACGGCCTCGCAGTCGACATGTGGCAATTCGGGTGCATCCTCTTTGAGCTGCGTGCTGGATACCCGCCGTTTTACATCCCGCAGTCAAGCCAAAAGAGCACACACCAGCGCATCTTGTACCAGACCGTGCGCTACCCGAACAACATCTCGAAGGACTTCAAGTATCTGCTCGTGGCGCTACTCGACAAGAAGCAGGAGGACCGCTTGGGCTTCCACAACGGCGTCGCAGAGGTCAAGCAGCACGCGTTCTTCAAGGGTGTCGATTGGGAGAAAGTGCTCAAGAAGCAGACGACGCCGCCGCTGCTGCCGGGACCTCCTGGCGAGAGCCTCGTGAACAACTTTGACCCGCAATTCACCGAGCAACCGCACCAGATTTACGTCGCCGAAGATCTTGGGAGCTGCTACGAGCGCGACTTTGCTGGTTACGACTACGTCCGACAGGTGTGCGAGCAGCGAATAGAGCCGATGCACAGCAGCAGCACGAAGGTCACGGAAGACGACGACAAACCGGAGCTCGAGCCTGACACGATCCGGATCAAGATCTAGTTCTCTTCGAGGCGAGGCTAATTTAATTATCTAATGCAAAAGGCGCATGTTTTTCCGGTTAGTTTGCAAGGTGGTGTACGTAAAAATCACATGACAGTGCAGTCGCTTCGATCGCCTTTAGACCGCGAGCCACGATTCGGCGCGTTCGCTGGTTGTTGCTGCTGCTCTCGCTGCAACTGGTAGCTCTGCTGGTCAATCTGCCGTTTCTGCTCCTGGTAAAATCGTTCTGCTTGGCGCTGAGCTTCCAGTTCTTCTGCTGAAAGCACGAGCTGGCCGTCGACAATCAGAGGGTCCACATCGACCGTGTTCAATGCCACACTTCTATCGTGGGCTTGGTCGCCGTCGTATTGGGAGTGAGCCACACTGTCCTCTCGATCGTTGCTGCTGTTTTCCCGACTGCTTTCGTCGAAATCATAGTCAGGCGGCACAGTCACAGGACTTGGATTCCGACGTGGAGAAGCTGATGGAGCCAACCGTTTGGGACCATTCATTCGTGTTTCTTCTTCCTCTTGGAGACGCAGTGCCAGTAAAAAGTCCGAATCTTCATTCCCATGACAGTGCTGCTCCCCATTATGCAAATGCTGTCGACCCTGCGATTCGCTTTCGGCAGCTCGGAATGCAGCTTCAACTTGCGCTTCTTCTGCGCGCTTCTTGTCTTGCTCTTGCTGCGTCAGAATGCTCTGCTGCTTTGTCTCCGATACGTTCAATGCCCTGAAATTGGCGTCAAAGTATTCGCTGTCGCCATCGATCTCGTTCAGACGTTCCCAGACCACGGTCGGTTCATCCAGGTAACCAGCATCGGTCACAAGCAGATACAGAGCGCCGTCATACTACAAAGCATGGCATACGATGAGCATATCGATTAACGTTCCAGCGATGCTTCAATGAGATCCCAGACGTACCTTAAACAACGTCGAGAAATGATTGTTGCGGAAAAACACGCAGAGTTGTCTCTCGCGCACTTCTTCGTGGAGCTTCATCAGTCCATAGTACGTCAGTTGGCTCGCGCTCGAGTCGAAAAACTCCTCCAGGATGGGGCCTTCTTCTAGCAGCGCCGCCGCAGTGCTCATGGCGTCGGCGTCGCTGATATGACGCTCTTTCATCATCACCTGGACGGTTTGCTTCGACGGGCTCTTCTTCGGACTTGGCGACGAGCGCGACGACGTTGAGGATGACGGCGACGGCGCCATCATCTCTGTGTCAGCACCAGCGTCGACATCGACAGTGAGCTCATTGAAATTGTGTACGACGGGCACTATCGGCTCCATCTCTTGCTCGATAGCAGCATCACTGACTGCTGGCACCTCGCTCGCCCCCTCGGCTGATGGTGATGATGGCGGAGCGGCGGCACTCGCAGCTTTCTCTTCAGCTTCGCTTTCTGTCATCAGTACAGATCGGTACTCGACGAGACGCTCGACAAGTTCGTTGTACGACTTGTTTTGCACCACTTCCATCTTTCCAACAAAAGGCACACAATGAGGGACTCTCGCTAGGGAAATTGCCGTAGAACGAGCGCGCCGACACTTTGCCGTACCGTGCTTGCGTCTTGCGCGTCCAAGAGCCAGCCATGGACGAGAGCGATGTCAAGCATGTCGAACACGGCGCACGCGACCGTGTACTCGAAATCTGTGATCCTACGGCACGCAGCAGCAGCAACCAGTTTTCATGTCAGCGCACATGACGCACATAACAACAGCAGCAGACAAAAAAGGCGTACTTGTGGAAGCGCACATTCACGTCCAATCCGACGAGAAGGCTTGGCAGCAGCGCGATCACGTCCTGCAGCGTCTTTTCTCGCGTCAGCTGCTCCAATTCGCTTCTGCCCGGCACCTACAAGATCCCCACAAGATACGATCCGCCGCCAAATATACAGACACTCCTTAGAGACATTCTTTCACGGCAGATATGTACTCCCCCATATCCACACATGGGCTTGAGCAACTGAGCAACAAAACACGCACCAGCGGGTTGGCGGCGACGAGGCGGTTCTGCACGACGCGCATGAGGTCCGCGGCCGAGATGAGTCCATCGAGCGACACGAGGTCGCGCAGCGAGAGGTGACCGCGCAGCAGCAGCACGTTGCAGATGGCGAGCAGCGGGCACGGGCCGTTGATGTTCTGGCAGATCACGCTCACGGGCTTCCCCAGGAACGCCGTCTGCTTGACGGCGTACGCGTCGTCGTTCATCTTGCGCTTTTCCGTTTTATCAGCAGCATCAGCTGCCGCTTGGAGATATATTTTTCGGAAAAAGGGTAAAGTTCCGGACTGGGTAAAAAAGGGAGTGAGCGAGCGTAATTACGGCTTTTCTTCAACTTCTGGGCGTACATTGGCGTACAGGCCAGTATTCGAAACATATAACGTGCAGACCAGTATTGAGGCGGACCATGGTGCTGCTGTTGGACTGATCCCCAGCAACAACAGGCAAAGCAAGCATCATGGCAGGCAAGGAGGACGCCGAGCGCCAGCCGCCCGCGCTGCGCGACCCGCGCGTGCCGCGCTTCCCGGTGATCTACGCGGAGCCGACCTTCGAGCAGATCAAGAGCAACATCAACTCGGCGGACCTCGCGCAGTGGGCGGTGCTGGGCGCTGCGTGCTTCCCACTCGGCTACATGGTTGGTACGTGGCCGCCAGTGGCACATTGAAATTATGTGTGTACGCGAGAAAGTGGGCTCCGTATGCAAGTGCTGACTGTGTGTGTCTGTGGCCGCTGCTCTGTTTGCGCCTGTGTGCTGACTCCAGGGAAGCAGTTAGATAGACACATGGCGCGGCCCGCGATGCTGTTCACGGGCGTCATGGGCTGCATCGGCGGCGCGCTGCTCTCGTACCAGAACTCCGCGCTGCGGCTGCAAGGCTTCGGGCGCAACGACGAAGAAGTCGCGCGCTACTTGGGCGCAAAGGCGCACGACAACAGTCGCGACGCTGAATAGACGACGGAAAGCTGCGCGCGGGCTCGAATGCAGCTCGTGACACGAGTAGCTGGTCCATACTTGATACTTGATACCAAAGTGGCAGATCGATACTGGTGTCACTTCAGTGTCGTGCTGCTTCTGGTCCGCAAAGTAAAATACACTGGTCAGTTTTTTTACTTACGATTTTTTCTTCGCATCTCTTTTGACTGGTGCGGAGCGCGGCTCCACGCTAGGACGTGAGCGCATTCGTGAATAGAAACCCCAGCAGGACACCATGGAGCACGTTGAGCAGGTAATGAGGTCGCCGCCGCCTGCGCAGTGAGCAGCGCGTCCGGCGAACCGAGTTCTCTCCCCCGTCCCCATCCCCCGTCCCTCA